>ML376228.1:0-43234 GCA_005239525.1 Nicotiana knightiana | reverse complement strand
AAAAAAAAATCTCGATCTCCGAAAGCGTTTTCCTTCCCCCGCCGCACCTCCCTCCCTTCGTCGAGCCTTTCCTTTAATGGTTGGGGAAAGCATTCCCTTATCTGAACTTGGTGGGCATTCTTTCCAGCCTTAGTAAAATAGGGGGTGGGTTTGGCTTGAACATAGGCTCAAACAGAATTTGAAGGGTCCTAGCTACGCCATGCGTTCAATACAAAATCTGGAAAGCTGCATGGATGACAAAAAGAGGGCGCTTTCCTGTGTTGCACTAAAAAAAAGGACCTAAGGGACGAGCGTCTTGTCTTAGGTTTCTTCCTCCCGCGCCCGTCGCCGCCCGGCCCGCGTTAGAGGGGAAGATTAGCAAAGCGGGAAAAGAAAGAGGGAAGGGGAGCAGCATCTTATTCTCTTCGCGAGAACTTCCGGATCGTAGAAGCATTCGGAACGGGCTCCGCGTTCATTTAGTTGGCAGAAACGATCCATTCCATTCGGGGCTTCGGGGAACCCAAAAACGAAGTATTTTGACTTGATAATCAATGATAGATAGACAAGAGATAGATAAACGATATATATATATTTCTCACAAAAAAATTGTGAGATAAAGAGCAGATGGATCCTATCCCCTATATCGAACACTCATTCCTATCTATTGATAGAAAGATCTTCGTCAAATACCGGACTTTGCCTTTTTTATTATACATGTAAGGATAATTTGAAAGTATGAGTTAGGACATGTTTTAATGATGACATGTAAAGCGTGTGAAGATAGACTAATGATGATGAATATACCATATTATTGTAACTCAATTAAAGGCATGAAAGGAATCTACATAGCTAATACCAGTCAATTATCACATTCAGCCCGTGCACACACTCGTCACCTAGTATACACGGCTTCCACATATCACAACTAACACAAAATAACACCAATCCTAAGGGGTAATGTCCTCGCACAAAGTTAGGCAAGACACTTACCTCAAAACACGCTAACTTAATAAACTAGTAAGACATTCCCTCGATATCCAAATCCGAACGGCTCTAATCGAGTGACAACAACTTCATACCATAAATATAAACTACATGAAGCTATTTCGAACAATAAATTTGCGATCATTAAATAGAAAAAAATCAACTCAAAAAGTCAATCCCGGGCCCGTGTCTTGGAACACGACCAAAATTACAAAATTCGAACACCCATTCGATAACAAGTCCATTCATACAAGAATAACTCAAATTCGTCTTCAAATCGCCTTTCAAATCCCCAAAATGTAGTCTAAGAAGTTTCACAAAATTTTTCCCAACTTTCCAGCTGAAAATTAAATGATGAAAATAACAATGGATTCATGTAATATAGTCAAATCCGGGTTAGAATCATTTATCCCGAATATTTTCTTGAAAAAATCCTCGAAAAATCGCCATAAATCGAGCACTCTAGGTCCAAAATATTAATATAAAAATAAACCCTCGAAGACTCCTTTTTCTGCCCAATGATTTCGTATATGCGGGCTCACTGTCGTACATGCGACACCACGCCTGCAAAAAATCCATTGCAGGTGCGGTTCCTGCTAGGATGAGAGAATTCCGCTTCTGCGAACCAAATTGTGCACCTACGCGGCCGCTCCTACAGAACATGGGCACATATGTGCTCTCGCGCCTGCAGATGTGCCCCACTTCTACGCCCAAGGCCTCGTTAGCCTTATCCGCTTTTGTGCTTCAACACTCGTAGCAGCGAGTCCGCACCTGCGGCCACTCTAATTGCACATGAGATGACACCAGAATGGATGGAGCTTCAGTAAAATGATTAAGTTCAAATTGGTTCCAAATTTAATCCGAATACACCCGGGGCCCGTGGGATCCTGTCCGACTATACCAAAAAGTTCCCCAACATATAAGGGACCTACTCAAGGGAAAAAAACACATCAAACAACATCGATTCTATGAATAGCAACCCAATTCATGACATAAATTTATGAACATCCGATTTCCAAAACTAACGTTGAAACACACCAAAATAACATTGATTGACCTCAAACTTTGCACACAAGGCATAAATTACATGGAGGACCTATTCCAACATTCGAAATTAGAATCCGACCCCGATATTAATAAAGTAATCTCCTAGTCAAACTTCTCAACCTTCCAAACCTTCAACTTTCTAACTTTTGCCAATTCAAGCTGAAACGACTTACAAACCTCTAAATCAGTATACAATATAGATGAGTTAATAAATAGGGGATCAGGGCTAAATTATTCAAAATAACCGGCTGAGTTGTTACATCCTCCCCCTCTTAAAGTAAACGTTTGTCCTCGAACTAGTATAGAGACATATCTGAAGTGATGAAAAGATGTGGATAACCACAATGCATATCATGCTCGGTCTCCCAGTCGCGTCCTTGGCTGGTTGAGCCCTCCGCTGAACTTTCACTGAAGCAATGCTCTTCGACCTCAACTTTCGGACCTACTTGTCCAAAATAGCCACCGGCTCCTCAACATAAGAAAAATCATTGTCGAACCAGACTGAGCTGAAATCCAATACATGAGACGGGTCACCGTGATACATCTGTAGCATAGAAACATGGAATACTGGATGAACTGCAGATAGACCAGGTGGAAATGCAAGCTTGTAGTCCACCTCACCAATCCTCTCAAGAATCTCAAAAGATCCTATATACCTAAGGTTCAACTTTCCCTTTTTCCCCACTCTCATAACACCCTTCATGGACGATACCAAGAGCAGGACCCGCTCTATAACCATGAATACAACATCGCAAACCTTTCGATTTGCATAACTCTTCTGTCTAGATTGGGCTATACAAAGTCGATCCTAAAACAACTTAAGCTCCAAAGTATCCTGAACCAAGTCAGTACCCAATAGCCTAGCCTCACATGGCTCATACCAACCTATCGGAGACCGACACTGCCTCCCATACAAGGCCTCATACGGAGCCATATGAATACTAAACTGGTAGATGATGTTATAGGAAAACTCTGCAAGCGGTAATAACTGCTCCAAAAACCCCTAATTCCATAATACATTCATGAAGCATATCCTCCAATATCAGAATAATGCTCTCGGACTGTCCGTCCATCTGAGGATGAAATGTTGTACTCAAATCAACTCGTGGGCCTAACTTATGTTGTACAACCTTGCCGAATCACTATGTAAACTGTGTACCCCAGTCAGCGATGACAGATACATGCATGCCATGAAGTCAGACAATCTTGGGAATATAGATCTGAGCCAGCTGCTCTGAAGAATAAGTAGTCACCACTGGAATGAAATGAGCCGACTTGGTCAACCTATCACAATTACCCATACTGTGTCAAACTTCTTATGATCCCATGGGAGCCCAACTACTAAGTCCATTGTAACTCGCTCCTATTTCCACTCGAAAATCTCTAGCCTCTAAAGCAACCCACCTGGCCGTTAATGCTCATCCTTTACCTACTGACAATTTAGACACCGAGCTACATACTCCTCTATGTCATTCTTGATCCTCCTCCACCAATAGTGCTGCCTCAAGTCCTGATACATCATGGCAGCACCCGGACGAATCGAGTACCGCAAATTGTGGACCTCCTCAAGAATCAACTCATGTAACCCATCCACATTTGGCACACATAGCCAGCCTTGCATCCCCAGCACACCGTCATCCCCAATAGTAACCTCATTGGCATCGCCGTGCTGAACCGTGTCCTTGAGGACAAGAAAATAGGGGTCGTCATACCAATGCTCTCTTATACGATCATATAGAGAAGGCTGGGAAACCACGCAAGCTAGAACTCGAATCGGCTCTAAAACATTTAATCTAGAAATTGATTAGCCATGTCCTGAACATCAAATTCTTGTGGCATCTCCGCTGTCGGTAGTTATGCTAAACTACCCAAGTTCTCTGCCTTTGGACTCAACACGTCGGCGATCACATTGGCCTTCCCGAGATGATATAGAATGGTGATATTATAGTCCTTAAGAAACTCTAGCCACCTTCGCTGTTGCAAGTTAAGATCTTTCTGTTTGAACAAATATTGTAGACTCCGGTGGTCGGTATAGAACTCACAACAGACACCGCATAAATAGTGTCGCCAAATCTTCAAGGCATGAGCAAGAGCTGCTAACTCGAGGTCGTGGACATGATAATTCTTCTTATGGAACTTCAGCTGTCTAGAAAAATAGGCAATCACCCTACCAGTTTGCATCAACACCATGCGAAATCCAACACGTGATGCATCATAGTACACAATGTAAGACCCCGAACCCATAGGCAACACCAACACTCGTGTTGTTGTCAAAGTAGTCTTGATCTTTTGAAATATTTCCTCACACTCCTCAGTCCATCTGAATGGAGCACCCTTCTAGTTCGATTTTGTCATAGGTGCAACAATAGATGAGAAACCCACTACGAAACAACGGTAATACCTTGCCAAACCTAGAAAACTCTAGATCTCGTTAGCTGAAGATGGTCTGGGTCAACTATGCACTGCTTCAATCTTCTATCTACCTTGATCACCTCACTCACCACCACATAACCCAAAAACGCAACTGAATCAAGCTATAATTTTCCTTTAACATTAGCCTATGCACCTTGCAACCCAATTTCCAATATCTGGAATTCCTCACATGACCCGAATCTCGTATCTACACACTGTATTAGACCGAACAAGTTGTATCAAGTCATAACCATAACCCAATATGTAATCACATGATATACCACATGACTTGAATGCCCATAGCAGTAACTTCTGACCACAATAGCTTCCCAAAAACAAGCCTGACACCGGTGATGAACCTTATATATACTGAAACCTTATTCCAAAATTTTGTATACTGCAAATGGTGAGAGAAACACGTAGAAACTCATAACCACTCATCATATCAACAAGTCATGGAGCACTCTCTTGTCCATCAAAAACCAAAGCCAACTTATACAGCGACTTATAAAATTATTCTTCCATACATACCGTAATCAAATCAGATAGTACCCATTTTAGGACCAAAGACCTCATCTCATCAAACACAACCATTATATTGACATGGCACACCAATAACACTTAGAGTAACAAACCGTGCAATCCGTGCACCAAAAAGAAACAACTCAAATGCCCCCAAAATGGAAGATGACTCAAATGAGAGAACCATTCCGCCAGCTCAACAGTTACCACCTCAAGCACTGTGCTATGAACCTATCACATAATGGTGGACCAAAATACATGAAATCAACACAACAAATCATATCCCAAAATAACCCCGTCGCAGTGTGTGATGCAATCAAAACACCGGTCCACATGAAATACCCTGAGTCTTAATGCTCCAATCAACAACTACACGCAAATCAAAATCAAGTACACGAAGTGCGTGACCTTAACCATGGAGAAAAGAATAACACAATATGCCACAACCCGGAAAGACAATAACCAAAGCATAATCAACTATACAACACTCCAAGAACCATCTTGCTCAAATTTCTCCACAAGACCCAGACATAGCACACCATGTGTGCAAGTAACAAACAGATCACAACCCATTTTAGCATAAAAGAGTAATAATTATAGAATATCCAAACATTAGCAAGTTGATTCCAACTGAATGACGCACCCTTCAACAGTGATAGTGTTGAGTCAACAAATCCAACCTATTGTAGATTGCGCATCATCATGAGGCCTACCAATGGGCCTCCAAATCAACTATGGTCATCCACAAATAGATAAATAATCCCAACGAGTCTATAATGAACTAAACATACACATACTATTAGCTATATAACTTCAGTCATACCTTCACCGTCTGCAACCAAGTAACAATTGCAAAAGAGAAATCCTAGTCTCCAAGTCCATAGAATGCCAAAATCATTGTATCCAATCCCAACTCGACCACTCAAGTGACTGACACATCCAATCATCCCACGAGAAATACTTCTATAATTCTTTCGTGCCACAAAGCAATGTTTGAGCACTAGCAATCAATAAATCAGGGGAGTACTGCAATACCAATGAAGCATCCATAAGTCAAAACATAGTGTGCCTTCTTAAATGCGCTCCCTTCACATGCATTACCAAGTAGTAATAGCATTCATGGAATCACATGCAACCGCCCATGCCGGCTAAGAATTCATGACCTTCCCTTCAAAACTGAACCGCCACCTTGTACTTGCAATTCTTGGTCCTATAGGACGCACCGCATCTATCATTCCATCATATGAAAATCACGAATATCTCTTAATCAACTATGAGTCACAAGTATAATACATGCTCAATCAGCTATAAACCTTCAATTTGGTCCCATCCAAGAGAAAATTTCAAGACGTAACATACCCCTTATACATGTAGATAATATCAATATCAAATTGTGGCAGAAATCATCGAGACAACCTCGAAGCCCATTTGCACATGGCCAGTCCATTAGAATTGAATCCCTCTAACTCCACCAAGTCACGCAGGTCTCCAAACCCAAAAGTATTTCCACAAAACACCTGTAGAGATTTACCGCGTCATAAGTACCCAAAGAACTGATCATATCTGTTATCGTGCTGACCTATTACCAAGATGTCATGTTTCTCATAGTTGCTTCCGAATTACCCTCAAGTAGACACTTCTCTTTCCAGAACACCACAGTCATTAATGAAAGGTCACCATAAGAGATCCTAGCACAAAATCACACCGCCCTAAGGCTCATAAGCCACTACATTCCCTCTTATACACCCCAAAAGTACCACAACTTAGACACACACTCTAAAAAGACCGTTTGTGAATCTAAAGTTGTTCCTTTATCCTTTATGCTACTGAAATGTAGAATCCACAGTGATATAGAAATGCCACAAGTTTTGGCACAATCAAATGTAAATATTAAATCTTAGCCATACACATATCCGAGGATTTCCTCCAAATGCCATATAAGAATTTTGAGCTCTTTAGAACCTTCTCGAGAGTTATCCTCTTTGCTAAAATATTAATTGCACCGCCCAAAAGGCAGAATGCCTTGTGCCCTATTAGCATGACAAAACCCAAAGAAGTAACCCAGCCTTAACACAACAAAGTAAATTCGTACCCCGTATACACCACATCCTTCACGAATAACAACCCAAATCATTGCATGATTTCCATATAACTATTAACTTTAATATAACCCACATCCAAAAATTTCCTTACTCGAGTCGTCCTCGATCTCAACCTTTGGAAGTCAAAATCGATCTTCAAGTATGTCTGAGACCGAAACCTATACAACATGCTCTATTACTCCCATAATCCTGCAGTGATATTTAAGTAAATTCTTCACAAGATCATGCAACACAAACCATAAAATACCTAAAATCATCTATTAAGCTCGGAATCAACCTCGTGACAGTCAGGTCAACTTTCTCAACCAATCCAAATTCAAAACACAACACATATAATCCACTGGTAGGAAAGAAACCCTACACACAACATCACAAGGATCACACATTCGTAGATTATCCTGCAAGTGATAACCCACCTGATTAGCCTCAAACTAACATCTCTCTATACCCTTGCACAACCACTACTACTATGAAATCACTTATTCTTCCTGAGTCTGAATTCATCAATAAGACATAAGAAGCTACATCATCCCATAACTAGAAAACATGAAAGATCCATCAACACGATCATAACTTGAAACTATACAACAAATCGAGATGTAAATCAATCATCCAGTAGTCCTTTTCACATCTCAAGAAAACTGTTCTCGCCATATTCAAACCGTCTGAACACATCTCACATTCAAAACACAATCATCATATAGACATTGAACCACTCATCGAGCCATAAGTTTCACACATATGGACACTACCAAAAATAGATGTCCAAAAGTACATACTCACACAACTGAAATCACCAGCCCAAGCTTCGGCCAAAACCCGGCCCCAAGTACTCTAGACTGGCGCAAACTCCAAAACAGAGAAACACATCTCGCATCTCATCCATGGAATCAAAAATCGTCGATGCACAACTAATACTGAGCGCTCACATAACATATGAGTGAGTGAAAATAATTCAATATATGTGCTTCAAGATGAATCAATGTCGCACGATAAGGAAGGAAAAATGGGAAGTTTATTCTAAATGACTTGTAGCCTCCCGAACAGAGGTATGTACATCATCATACCGATCCGTAGGGATCTACTAGACACTTTCTCATGAATCATAGAACCTATGAACCTAGAGCTTTGATACCAATTTGTCATGACCCAAAACACAACTAGTTGTGATGGTACCTAAACTTTCCTGAAAGGTAAGCCAATAAGAAACAATCCAATTCAAATGAGATTTACTAAAATAATAAATAATGAAATAACTGAGCTTTTATACAAAAATTCCAAGGATTGGTAGTAAAAATCATGAGCTTCCACGATTTGGAGTTTACAAAGCTGGTATGTAATAAATACATCATCTCTTCGGAATGTAGATAAACAGATTTATAAATCTAAAGCTACCAAGCACAAGATGCAGCTATAGTTGAAATGAGAGTACATCTTCAAATTCTAGCTCCTGCCATATAGGGCAACATCAGCTCCAAAATCTGCACGCAAGGTGCAGAAGTGTAGCACGAGTACAATCGACCCCATGTACTCAACTAGTAACAAACCTAACCTTAGGTTGAAAGCAGTGACGAGCTTGGACAACGGTTAAAGTACAACACCAACAGCCATGAACAACTCGCAACAATATAAGAAAAATAATACAAGTAATAACTCAACGATATGATGCTCTACGTTCACAATTATGGAAAATATGCATGCTCTTCGGGTATTACATTAAAACCCAAATATTTCTTCAAAGTCACAAAAATATAAGTACATTAGAAACTGTGATTTCTCCAAAAAACTTTCATTAACAGATAAGATGTTGCATTCTCACATGGCATGAGTAAAGTACATCTCTATGACTATATGTCAATGTGCATGTGAAGTCATGAATGTTACAATACCATACAACATGAGGAAATGCATCTTTATGCCTACATGCCATGTATGCATATCAATTGTAATGCACCATAGTGATAAACTCATGTGCTCATGCTCTTGGAGCAGTCAACCTCTTGCAGCACGCTGAATCACTCAGTCCCACCATTCACTCAGGCCTCCCATTCACTAAGTCATCCGAATCACTCAGTACTCGCGCCCGACACTCATATTTGGCACTCACACTCAGTATATACTTGCCCTCACTTACTCTAGAGGGGCAGATCCTGCCCAACCGCTAATATAAGTCAATCATGGCATGAATCAATAAATCCTACTGCGACATGCATTTTGATCCCATAAATATCAGTTACAATCATGCCCTCGGTCTCACTCAATCATCATCCTCTCTAGTCTCTCATCCTCACAACTGATGCCAATCAGCCGAACAATGATAACATGATGTGACAATAATTGAAAAGTAGACTGGAGGATCATGACTAGCACCTGGGCAATACTTGCCAATCACCAACGTACATTTTATCTAACCTTCCTTATTATTTTTAAGGGTCGACGGATCAATATAAACGGTAGATATGGATCATGAACAATCAATAACGAGAGATAATAGCATGAACATACATAACATGGGATGACAAGAATGCCAACAAACTACATATAAGGTACGAGCTACCACACAACCATGATAGACTATACAACAAAAATCAGCTGACAAGGCATACCAAACTATACATGATTCAACACCTGTCTATGAGCCTCTAAAGGAGCATAAGTGCTGAAACATTGCCGGAACAGGGCCCCAACATACCCATAATGTCTATAGCAAAAATGCATACTAAGACCACGGCAAGTCCGGAGAAAGGATCTTGCCAATAATCGCTGAACTAGGAAGCCTACTGTGGTGGTGGAGCTGTGTCTACCTGTCTATTAGGACTTTCAACACGACATACAACGCCCATAAATAAAAAGGACGTTAGTAAGAATAAAGTACTGAGTATGTAAGGCATTTAAGCATAAGTAAGAACAGTAATGTAAACAGCGATAGATAATATACAACCACTAACATCTGGGTACCTATGAGGGCTAGTGACATGAAGTGCGTCATACATACATATATATTTACATAAACTTTTAAAACATACGCCTATGTGGGAATCATGATCATCATATCGTACCCGGTGATAATAGGCTCGGTAAAACGTACCCGGCTATCATAAGGCTCGGTAGAATCGTACCCAACAATGTGGAGCTCGGTAAAACCCAACTGATATGTGGTTGCACAATAGGTGTCCTACCTGGCCGAATATAGCGCGGATCGATAGAGTAAAGTAGTTTCATATATATAATGCATGCTGGACTCACTGGAATCATATTCTGAACCT
The DNA here is from genome assembly GCA_005239525.1 of Nicotiana knightiana. Lineage (NCBI taxonomy): Eukaryota > Viridiplantae > Streptophyta > Magnoliopsida > Solanales > Solanaceae > Nicotiana > Nicotiana knightiana. The sequence goes on along the minus strand of ML376228.1, from coordinate 32,922 downwards.
TTTGGAGTGACGTAAGGTCGGTATTTTCCATACACATTATTAGGAATAACTCTTCATCAAGAATCTTATAAGAATCAGGAAGTATTAACAACGTTGATAACATAAGAATAAGAGAAGTAACCTCAACATCAATTGTTCCCTAAAAAGGGAAACAATATAACTACTACTAGCTTCTAAGAGTAGAGTATCTTTGGAAGCTCGTTCATTACCTTATGTACAATCGGAGTCGTACAAAAGATGCAAAGGGATAGCCTCACATACCTTGTATATATACAGCCCAACCTCAAGCTATGTAAATGTCACGACTCCTTAGTCTACAATAAGTGAAATGACACTATCGTTTTTGTTTAAGCATCATAACTATTATGTATCAACCACAACCTATTTTATGATGAAACAAACATCACCTCCCCTATATATATGACTTCATACGAGTAAAAAAAATCACCAAACAGCCCAAACAACATCAATAATATTCATATTGAGCCTCCCAAAATAGTCAATCAACCGTCAACATTACTACCAAGCCTTTCGATATATATATTTCACAAGTTCTAGCTTCAATGACTTAGCTGCAACTAGGAAAATCTTAAATACATGTAGAGTAAGAGGTTACTTACCCTTAAACAGAAGTAACAATTCCAATCTGACCTTAATTATCCATGAAATATCCCTCCAATTCTGCCGCAAGAACAAGGAAGTGAAACTAGCAATCAATTACGGTTTTTCGGCACTAGAATCCCTTTAGAAGACTTGAAATGACCTAGGGTTGATATTAAGAACTTGATGGAGATTTTACCGAACATAAACCACTTAAAAAAACCTCCCACACGAGCTTGAACAACACATAAATAAGCAACAACTAGAAGAACAAGAAACTTACTAGCACCACGGGATTTTCGACACTTGATTTGTGTTGTTTTCCCTTTGTTTTAGTCTTGGATCATGAGAGAAACTTGAGAGAGTGTTTTTAGGGTTCTAATGTCTGAATATACTGAAAAATAATGACTGAAAATGGGGTTGAGGCATCTTATATACATCAATATGTTTTAAACCGCCTATGTGGGCCCCATAGAGAGCTGTTTGGCGCAGTCTCGCAAAAATGCAAATATTTCTATACTCTAAGATCGTATCGACAAACAGTTTAATGCGTAGGAAACTGGACTCATAGGTATTCAATTTGGTGGGTAGATCACCCCGTAATTCCTAGTAAATTTGGTGAAAAGCTTGGTAGTAGTTGACCTAAAGTTTAAGTAAAATTATGAACATAAGTTGCGACAACTTTTGTCGACTTTCGTTTCATAACACGTTTTAGTTCAAGACTTATGATACGGATAATATATGATTCAAATAACTTAAAACAAGACCTCTTGAGAATATTAAGCACCCCTAGGTTTACTCGAAAATACTGGTTACAACATCCTTGATTCGTTTAAATTCTAGTACTTGTTAACCACCCTTATACACTCTTGTATCATTTAAGACCAATATGAGTAATTTCTCATCATGTCAAAGATAATCTCTTCTCATTTTACGTCAACTAACATATGGCATGAATCAACGTAGATGAATATGGGTTGTAACACCTTCCCCCCCTTAGGAACATTCATCCTCGAATGTAAGGGTTTATGGGGAGCCAAACTCATCATGGATTCCAATGGAAATTTCCGGCCGAGTTTTCCCTATAAAATGGATACTAGCCAAACATGCAAGGAGTTAAACCCAACATATTGTCTTACAAGGCTATACAAAGCATTATAAGAATTATGGATATGTACATTATCTATATATCACCATTATGTATTAAGGAAGAGTATTCTCAAGCTACTACTTACCTCATAGAGCCATTTCACCTTCTAATGCGTCCTGCGTCCCCCCGACATCCTTGTTATCTTGAATCTGGAAAAATTAAGGGTATTTAAACTTCATCTCCTCTTCTGCCTCCCATGTCATTTCTTCCATGTTCTTGTTCCTCCATATTACTTTGACGTACATCCTTTGTTCTCAGCTTATGTACTTGTCGATCTAATATAGCCACTAGTACTTCTTCATATGATAGATCCTCTGTAACTTGTACATCTTTGATAGGGATGACCCGATAAGGCTCTCCAATACATTTCCACAACACAGATACATGGAATACCGGGTGGACAAATTCCAATATAGATGGCAATTATAAATCATAAGCAACCTGTCCAACTCGTCGAAGAATTTTGTACGGACCGATATACTGCGGACTCAGCTTACACTTCTTCCCAAAACTCATAACACCCTTCATCAGCGAGATCCTCAGGAAAACCCAATCACCAACCTAAAACTCTAGATCACGACGTCGTACATCGGAATAAGACTTTTGCCTACTGTGCGTCATCCTCAGCCGCTCTTGTATCACTTTCACCTTCTCAATGGCTTAGTGAATCAAATCTGGCCCATATAGTTCTGTTTCACCGACTTCGAACCATCCAAGTGGTAATCTACATCTCCTCCTATATAGTGCATCGTACGGGGCCATTTTAATACTGGAATGTTAGCTATTCTTGTATGAAAATTCTATGAGTGGAAGATGGTCATCCCAATTCCCCTTGAAATCTAGAACACATGCTCGTTGCATATCTTCAAGTGTCTTGACCGTACGTTCTGACCGTTGGTCAGTCTGTGGATGGAATGTAGTGTTGAATTCACTTTTGTGTCTAATCCCTTTTGAAAAGACGTCCAAAAGTTATCTGCAAATTTTGCTCTTCGTTCTGTTATAATAGATATCGGCACACCATGAATCCTAACAATCTCCTTGATATACAATTTCGCATAATCTTCAGCTATGTAAGTTGTCTTAACTGGCAGAAAATGGGCTCATTTTGTAAGTCAATAAACTATCACCCATATCGAGTCAAACTTATGATTAGAGCCTGGTAATCTAACAATGAAATCCATATTAATCACCTCCCATTTCCAGGTTGGAATCTCTATATTCTGAAGCAATTCACTGGATTTCTGATGTTCGATTTTTACTTGTTGACAATTAGGACACTAGGCTACAAATTCTGGAATAGATTTCTTCATGTTATCCCACGAATTCTGCTCCTTAACATCATGATACATCTTTGTCGAGCTGGGATGGATAGAATATCGGGGTTGACGATTCTCAATCATAATCTTCTCTCTCAACCTTGCCACATTAGGCACACATAATTGGCCCTGGAATCTCAGTGCCCCATCTACTCCAATGTCAAAAGTCGTAGTTTTACACTCCTGAATGCATTCTCTCAATCGTACTAAGGTAGGATCTTCATATTGCCGTGCTTTTGCCTCGGCTACCAAAGATGATTATGATGTATTCTTTACAATAAAACCTTTGTCATCAGAGTCTAACAATCTGATTCTGATATTGGCTAGCTGATGAATCTATTTAGTATACCCTATCTACCTATCTCAATATGTACTAAGCTTCTAATTGACTTACGACTGAGAGTGTCTGCTACAACATTGGCTTTACCGGGGTGGTACAATATCTCGACATCGTAATATTTAAATAATTTAAGCCATCTACGCTACCTCAAATTCAACTCCTTCTACTTGAAGATGTATTGTAAACTCTTGTGATCCGTGTAGATGTCAACATAGACGTCGTCTAAGTAGCGCCACCACATCTTCAAAGCATATATTACTATAGCCAATTCCAAATCATATGTCGGGTAATTCCTTTCATGCTTCTTCAATTGTCTTTATGCATATGCAATTACCTTCCCATGTTGCATCAATACGCATCCCAAACCTATACCTGAGGCATCACAATATATCAGATAACCTTCTGTTCCTTATGGGGGAGTGAGCACTGGCGCAAATGTCAATCGATTCGTTAACTCCTGAAAACTTCATTCACTAGCGTCAAACCACTGGAACTTAGTAGCTTTCTGTATTAACTTAGTCAATGGTGCTGATATTGAGGAAAACCCTTCTACAAATTGCCTATAATATCCTGCTAGCCCTAGGAAGCTGCAGAATTCTGATGGTGTTGTAGGTCTCTGCCAATTCTTTACTACATCGATCTTTTGAGTGTGGACACTAATATCCTCGTCATATATCATATGGAAAAGGAATGCTACAGAGTTCAACCATAATTCACATTTGGAGAGCTTAGCATATAACTTACGATCCTGAAGCGTCTTTAATACTATCAGCTAGTGGCCCGCATGTTCCGCCTGCAAACGAGAATATATCAAAATGTCATCAATGAATACGATCACGAACACATCAAGATAGGGCATAAATCCAGTATTCATGAGATCCATAAAAGCTGCTGGGGTATTTGGTATCCCTAACGACATCACCAAGAACTCAAAGTTCCCATATCTTGTCCGGAAGGCCGTCTTTGGAATATCCTTCTCCTTAACCCTCACATGATGATACCCTGAACGTAAGTCAATATTTGAGAAATACTTGGCACCCTGGAGTTGGTAAAACATGTCGTCAATCCTTGGAAATGGATACTTGTTCTTTATAGTAAGCTTATTCAATTGTCGATAATCAATACACATCCTTAACGACCCGTATTTCTTCTGCACGAACAGGACTGGCGCACCCCAAGGTGAAGTGCTAGGCCTAATGAAGTCCTTATCCAGCAAGTCCTTCAATTGCGCATTCTACTGTCGCAACTCTTTCGGGGCCATCATGTATGGATGAATATATATGGGTTGAGTGTCAGGTAACACATCAATGCTAAACTCAATCTCCCTTCCAGGAGGAAGGCCTGGGAGTTCATATGGGAAAACATCTAGAAATTCATTGACCACGGGGATTGATAGTAGAGTAGGCGGCTTCGCCCCCGCATCCCTAACGCGAATGAGATGATAAATGTAACCTTTTGAGATCATTTTCCTTGCCTTAAGATAGGAAATAAATCTACCTTTCGTTGTAGTAATGTTCCCCTTCCATTCAATGACGGGTTCATCAGGAAACTGAAACCTAACCATCTTCATACGACAATCAACATTTGCATAGTATGAGGCCAACCAGTCCATTCCCATTATCACATCAAAATCAACAATTTATAACTCAAATAAATTTGCCGATGTTTGATGACTACAAATGATCATTGTGCAACCTCTATATATCATTTTAGCACTCACAGAATCTCCTATCGGAGTAGATACCGCAAGTAGTTTACTTAACAATTCAGGTTTAATGCCAAACTTATTAACCACAAAAGGTGTAACATATGATAATGAAGATCCCGGACTAATCAACGTATATACATCGTAAAAAAACACAAAAAATATACCTGTAACAACATTCAGAGACGACTCGATATCCTGTCGACCTACTAGAGCATAAGTTCGATTTTGAGCACCACTAGAACTCGACAATGCACCTCTACCTCTACCACGACCTGTTGACTACTGAAAACCCCGTGCTGGAGGTCGAACTGATAAGGAAGAACCATACATACATCTAGTCGACTGAGCCTTACCATCACCTTCTCTGTTAGGACAATGCTGTATCATATGGCCAGGCTGTCTGCAAGAATAGCATGCATCGGAACCTCGACGGCACAGTCCAAAGTGGGTCTTTCCGTACTGATCACAATGGGTTGTTGGGGTATCGTCTGACTAGTATACCTATTATATTGCGAGCCTGATGCCCACGGACTCTAACCTAGACTAGAATAGGTAAATCGATCATACCGAGGCCTCAAAAACTGTGGAGGAGCACTAGCTATAGGTGGCGCCGAACACCTCGAAGACTGGGGCCTGACACTGCCTATGAAGTCATGAGAATACTCTACAAATCTCGCCCGCTTATGTAGACCCCTATCTACCCTTTGCTGGTGCTTACGATGCTCTAGGTTCTGGGAATAAACTTGAATACGGGAAATATCCATGCCCTCCACCAAGGAGGCTGTCGTACGCTCATTTATCAAATGTGGTCCCAACCCTTTCACAAACAGATGCACCCTATCACTGATCTCGGCCACCATATAGGGAGCATACCTTACTAAAGAATCAAGTTGCATATTATACTCTGGCACACTTATATTACCTTGTCTAAGGTTCAAGAGCTTATCAGCTCTGGCTCGTCGTATCCCAACTGGCAAGTAGTGACGAAGAAAGGCCTCAGAAAATTCCTTCCACACAGCCGGAGGAGCGTCCAGACCCTTGGATCTCTCCCAATTATTATACCAGAAAATCACTAAATCCCGTAACTGATAAGAAGTCAACTCTACTACCTCTATATCAGTAGCATGCATAACCCGCAGTGTACGATGAACTTGATCAATAAAATTATGTGGTTCCTCCTTGGGTTCTGATCTGGTAAACGCTCGAGGGTCTAGATTAATATAATCACGAACTCTCGTACTAGCCAGTTTATCGACAACATCGGTATTCTGCTTCTGAGCCTGAGCAGCTACCAAGCTAGTCAAAAACTGCACCGCACTCTGCATATCCTGGTCTGTAGGGCCAGACACAGGAACTGGTGGTGCTAGGTGCCTCCTCATAACCTATGGAGGAGACGGAATAGATGAGGTATGAGACGAAATCTCACTCTGAGCCTCACTTTGGCCTGCTCTAGCTTAAGGCACCTGACAGGTACCCTCTCCCGCAGCTTTATCAAGCCGTCTACTAATCGACAAGGCATACCAAAATATACATGAGTCGACCCCTGTCTATGTGCCTCTAAAGGAGCATAAATGCTGCTACATTTCCGGAACAGGGCCCCGACATACCTAAATGTCTATGGCAAAAATGCATACCAAGACCACGGCAAGTTCGGAGAAGAGATCTCGCCAATAATTGCTGAACTAGGAAGCCTACTGTGGTGGGGGAGCTGTGTCTAATTGTCTATCAGGACTTGTAGCACGGCATGCAGCGTCCACAAATAAAAAGGACGTCAGTACGAATAAAGTACTGAGTATGTAAGGCAGGAAAGCATAAGTAAGAATAGTAATGTAAACAGGTAGAGAGAATATACAACCCCTAACATCTGGATACCTCTAAGGGCTGTTGACATGAAATGCGTGCTACATACATATATATACATAAGCTTTGAAAACATACGCCTCTGTGGGCATCATCATCATCATATAGTACCCGACCAAAATAGGCTCGGTAAAACGTACCCGACCATCATAAGACTCGGTAGAATCATACCTGGCAACGTGGATTTCAGTAGAACCCAACTGATCAGTGGTTGCACAATAGGTGTCATACCCAGCCGACTATAGCACGACTCGATAGAGTAAAATAGATACACCTATATAATGCATGCCGTACTCATTGGAATCATATTCTGAACCTTTCGGAGTGACGTAAGGTCGGTATTCTCCATACACATTATTAGGACTAACTCTTAATCAAGAATCTTATAAGAATCAGGAAGTATCAACAACATTGATAACATAAGAATAAGAGAAGCAATCTCAACATCAATTGTTCCCTAAGAAGGGAAACAGTGTAAGTACCGATATCTTCTAAGAGTAGAGTATATTTGGAAGCTCGTTCATTACCTTATGTACAACCAGAGTCGTGCGAAAGAAGGAAGTAGATAGCCTCACATACCTTGTATATGTCACACCCCAAACCTGGGGAGGCGTGGCTGGCACCCGATGCCGTGCTGGCCCGAGCGAACCATTTAGCAACTCTTTTTTTTTCTTTGTAACTATCTTGGGCCAACATGGCCACAACTCGTAAGGTATAACTATAAGTGGGAAACACAGTACCAATAAACTATCGTTCTTAAAATATGAATACATATGGGCCGTCAAGGCCTCTGGCATACTGTACAAACTTAACCTCTGTCTACAAAGCCTCTAAGATTATTTGACATTAACTGTGATAGGGTATCGGCCCACCCATAAGTCTGTAGCAAACTCTAACACGATGACTTGTAGACTCGGCTGCACTCCGAATTAGGTGGAGGCTTACCGATCCTTCGGTGAATGCTGACCTCGTCTACTATGAGGGTTCGTCAAACTGATTGTCTATGCCTTCAGGCATGAATGCAGTGTCCCCAATAAAAGGCTGTTATTACAAATAATGTACCGAGTATGTAAGGCATGTAAATTAGTATATAAAGGACATGGAAGAAACATGGGGTAGATGACTCAACTTGTAAGTCTGGATAGCTCCATAAATCATGAAATATTTATAATGTCATGCATATGCGTGTAATTGTCATGTAATGCATAGGTCTGAACGTTCATAATATCATCAAGCCTATGAGGGCATCCCATCATATCATCTCAGCCACTGTGGGCAAAATCATCAATGTATACCAGCTGATCAGGTGGTGGTGCGTATATAACGCCGTCGCCTTTTGCCTTATCCACACACACACCCACATATATATACGTGTGTGTATAACGCCATCTGATCATGGGTCAATGTAAATCTTCGTTTGATTTTTACCTTGTAATTCTAATGTCACACTTACAAAGCACTTTGTTTAATAACTTCTGATTTACATTACTTTTTCTTTGCCCATTATAAGTAGGTTAAACACGTATTTATTACATGATAGCAAAAAATGTTTGACATCAAATGTAAAAGGACGGTCTAGGTTTTGTTTTTCTTTTTTTTTTTTTATTTCGTTACCGTTTTCTTTCAATATTTTTGTGCTTGGCAAAATATGCTCCAATAAGGTAAAGCTAGAAAAGGAAAGTAATACTAAAAGGGGAAAGAAGTAGATAAATGCCACTGAAGATCGTCTATTTTGCTTCACTAAAATATTTTCAATGACATTACTCCTTCGAGAAATATTTCAAATGAAATTTCCTACTGTTACCCAACTTAAAATTGGTTTTATGGTCCAAAACGGAAGGGCTTCGTGAAAGAGTTTTGCAAAAAGTTATTGGAAGAACTAAGCAAGCAACTTTTTGGAAAAGCTTTGGCAATAGTTCAAAAATAATCCACAAACAAAGTTAAATGGTATATCCTCGTTGGGAATTACCAAATACTACCATATTAAACTTCTGAGAACCATAATTAATATATCAAATATTTTATTAATCTAAAAAGGGTATTAATTAGGCAAAATTTCCCTCCATAAGTTTGTAACAATTCAATGAAGTAAACTTTATCAACTTACCTAATTTATGACATTTTGAGACTCATGAACAGATGATAAAATAATAAGATATATTGAGAATCAAGAACATAGGCATCTCTAGCAGTTCTATGAATAGAGTCATTTATGAAAATTGTACATTTTCTCGTTTCGTTCATATCGTATGGATCATGCCAAAAAAAAAAAGATATAACCTTAACATAGAGGAGTAGGAAAAAATACTTATAATATTCTTTGTATGAGAATTTAATTGCAAGAAATATCGTTGTTAATGCCTTGTAGGAGCTTCAATTGTAAACGGTTCTAAGATTCTGATTGTAGGAATTGTATAATAATCATAAGAATGAAGTTTCCTTTCTTTGCTAACTTGGTTGCCACCTATCAAAATGACTAAGAGTCATTTGTTTTTTAGATTGTGTCCAGCTGCCACGTTTTTGGAGGGGTGGGGTGAGAATTATTAATTTTTATCTACTTATTAGTTAATTTGGTAATGTCCTGTTATCCGATAATTTACCAATTACCCACATAATTAAGAATTGTCTCAATTTACTTAAATTACTAGTTACTTTTAATACACTTAATACACCTTACTATAATATACTTTACTATTGTGATCATCTGGTAACATATAAAATTAATATATACATTATTATTTCATTCAAACATCCATGTAAAAATACATATATTTTCTTAACTTCTAATTTTTTTAATCTCATATAAAGAGTACATTTTTTTGTATGCTTAATTCTTAAAATGGTAATATATACATATAATTTATTTATTTTCCTAACTACACAGTATATTTTCCTGTGACACCCCTTCCAACTCATATGGATTACTACGACTAATTCTAATATTAAAGTACGGGATGTAACATCCTTCCCCCTTTAAAACATTCGTCCTCGAATGTTAAATCTTAGAGATTTACAAAAAAATTCTCTAGGGTCTCCTCTGTAAACTAAACTAAAACCTAACCTCTATTTGAAGTCTCGACTATCCACAATCCTTTGTACTTGAGTATCTCGTATCTTCTTCACTTTTACCTTACATTCTTTACAATCTCGCATCGCATCTCCTGTTTCTTTCATAACTTCCCTTCCACATAAGTAGAAATTACATCTACGCCTTAAAGTTGTATCGACCCGGCTGGTCGTTCCGTGTGATTAGCCTCGCTTCCCCCAATTTTCCTTATCATATGTTGCTTAGCCTATGTATGTTGTGTTGGGTCGGTTGGTTCGGGTTCAGAGTGATCGTGGTGAGAACTGAGACACTTAGTCTCTTAAATAAGCTTAATGGTTGAAAAAGTCAAATGGGAGTTCACTTATTGGTAAACGACCTCCGAATGTGGATTTAATGGCTCAGATTGCTTCGTTAGGTTATTTGGGACTCACGAGTGTGTTCGGAATGAAGTTTTGATGTCCGGTGTAGAATTAGGCTTGAATTGGCGAAAGTTAGTTTTTGGTGATTTCCTATCGGCAGTGGAAAATAGGCTATCGGGATCGGAATGGAATTCCGACAGTCGCAGCAGGTTCATAATGTCATTTTGGATATGTGTGCAAAATTTCAGGTATATCGGATGTGTTTTAGTTGGTTTCGGCATCATTGGTGAAATTTAGAAATTTCAAAGTTCGTAGGCTTAAATTTGATGTAATATTGGTGTTTTTGTGTTGTTTTTGGTATTTCGAAGGCTCGACTAAGTTTGAATGATATTATGGAATATGTTGGTAGGTTTGGTTGAGGTCCCGGGGGACTCGGGTGTATTTCGGATGTTCAAACGGGCATTTTTGGTCTTAAGGAGTCTAATGTTTTTCTGGTGTTTTAGCAGCAGTGATTTCTTCACTGCGATCGCGTGGATTCATCCGCGATCGCGTCAAGTAAAAGATTGGGGCAGGCAATTTTTTCTATGCGATCGCATAATAAGGATTGCGATCGTGTGGCCCTTTGTGCAATCACATAGAGGTTATGAGGCGTGTGTGTGGGATGGATATGTGTTCTATGTGATCGCGTGTGTTGGTATGTCAATGCGTAGGGTGGTCTAGGCTATGCATCTCGATCGCGTGGCTGGAGTCGCGATCGAACTTAAGGGAATATTAGTGTTGGGCAGAATATTTTAAAAGGTCACTTTTTGCGAGATTAGATCATTTTTCCTCCATTATTGAACGAGTTGGGAGCTCTTTGAGAGGGTTTGAAGAGGAAATCGAAGGGAATCACTTTGAGGTAAGGTTTTCAACTTCAAAACTCGTTTCCATGTCATTTTCTAAGTAATTAAATCGGAAATTTGTTGAATTTAAACCCAAAATTCGGGGAGGTTAAGTGCATGGAATTGGAAATTTCTTTTGAGGATTTGAGTGGTCAATTGTGGACCGATCTTGGTGTTCTTGGTATATATAGAATCGTGGGATGATGAGGATTATAGTGATGTAAATTTTACAGAATTCCGAGACGTGGGCCCGGGGCTCGGGTTTTGCCAAATTTCGAGAATTTTGTCTAAATTGATAATTTTCGATTGGGTTTTGTTCCTTTAGCACATATTGATGATATTAATCTGGTTTTTTTAGATTCAGAGCATTTGGGAGCCAATTCGAGGGGCAAGAGCATCGCAGAGTAGCTTTTGGGCTGTTTTGAGGTAAGTAACAATTGTAAGTCCAAACCTAAGGGTACGACACCCCAATATTTTTATTTATGTTCAGCTCTTTTATATTTACTTTGGGACTACAGACGTATTCTGGGAGATCGTAGGCACGCTTGCAGAGGTTGGTTGGATGGGCTTGCATAGCAGGTGCGGCAGTTTGATCGCATGTATGAAAGGAGGGCTGGAAGTGAAGTCCGAAAATGCGATCCTTTGGTCGTAGGTGCGGAGGCCGCAGAAGCGAAAATTGGACCGCATATGCGGAACCTCTGGGCAGAAAGAATAAATATTTGCCTTTGCGAATTTTCGCCATTTTTCCATCAATTCTCATACGGGGTTGGAGCTTTTGCGAGCAAATTGAAGAGGGATTTCAAGGGATTGTTGTCACGACCCCAAATCCTAAACCGGCCGTGATGGCGCCTATTGTGGAACTAGGCTAGCCAATAATCACATATTTACATTTTCTTTCCAAAATCCCAACCAATTTAAAGCATTTCATAAAGTATATAGAATTTACTAAATCCATTAGGCAAAATAAACAGTTAAAAAGTCCGACCAACCCCAAAACCCGGAGCCAAAATATAATGAGCATGTAAGAAAAATATGCCAAAGGTATACTATTATAATACAAAACCTCTGAACGAATAGCTAGATACAACAAAAGAAGGGAAAACAAAGATGTTGCGGACGCTTAACAACTACTTCTCTATCCCGAACTCCGGCTCCGCATGGAATAGATAGCTAATGCTCGGTATCTGCACCTGAATCTGCACACAGGGGTGCAGAGTGTAATGTGAGTACGCCAACTCAGTAGTAATGAAAATAAAATCAGGTCTGAGCAGCAAGAAACACATAAAAATCAATATCATCAATTCACAATATGTACAGCCTTTCTTTCCAACAGTATATACATAGATATATGAAATCATCATGCCTTAAAATCAACTTCAAAAAATCCTTTGAAAAATGTGTTTTTCAACAATTGCAAACCGAAAGATTTAGTGTAAAAAAATGAAATAAATCATAAGTAGACCCTCGGGAAAAAACATGAATCATAAATCGCCCCTCGGGCAGAACATCACTTAGCACCTCAAAGCCACTCAGTATCAGCCCCTCGGGCAACCTCACTGTCACTCATGCCTCCCAATCACTCATCACTCGACACTCGGCACTCAACACTCAGCACTGAGTAGGTACCTGCGCTCACTGGGGGTGTGTAGAGACTCCGGAGGGGATCCTTCAACCCAAGCGCTAATATCAAGCCACCTCATGGCGTATCATATCCTCACAATTAGGCCCTCGGCCTCACTAAGTCAGAACCTCTCAAAATCCCCTGGGCGTATCAGTAAAAACGGGGTACTCGACCCAAAACATCATTTTATATCATAAAATGGTGTAAACCAGGTTGAGTTTCAAAAACAGTAAGCACAATGCGACTGAGTGTAAATCATCAATAATTAGTGAGGAAATAGCAGTAAAAAGCCCCCAAGGGGTCTAAACAAGTCGGCACGAGGCCCCAAATATGGCTTATAGCAAAAATATAGCAATAGTCTTTAGAACACAGTTTACCATATGATTTAGAGTAAATACACAACTTAATAGTTGCTGTGGAGAGGACAAAGTCCAATCCAAAAATTAGTGTGTTCCACATACTCGTCATCTGATATGTGCGCCATTCTAAAAACAGTGAGAAATATGGAGTACGGGGTTTCATACCCCCATGACATGATTTATAATCATTACTTACCTCCACCGGGCCACAACACTAATTCGTGATGCTCTTGCCCCTAAAATTGGCTCCCGATTGCCCCGAATCTAACCAAAACCAGTTTAACATCATCAATATATGCTAAAGGAACACAACCCAATCGAAAACTATCCATTTATAAAAAAATCTCGAAATTTGGCCAAACCCGAGCCCCAGGCCCACGTCTCGGAATTTGATAAAATTTACATCAACAGAATCCTCGTCCTCTCACGATTCTATATATACCAATAACACTAAAATCGGACCACAATTGCACACTCAAATCCACAAATGAATATCACAATTTCCATGCACCTTCTTCCCAAAATATGGGTTTAATTCCAACAAATTTTCCGGTTTCATTACTTAGAAAATGACATATAAATGAGCTATGAAGTTGAAAACCTTACCTTAAAGTGATTCCCTTGATTTCCCCTTCAAATCCCTCTCAAATAGCTCTCAACTCGTTCACAAATCGAGGAAAGAAATGAGCTAATCTCGCACAAATGGCCTTTAAAACATTCTGCCCAGCCATTTATTCCCCTCAGTGCGATCGCACTCCCAGCGATGCATTTGCGATACACAGACCAGCCCTCTCGATGCGTTCGCATAAAAAGATACACGTTCTCATAGCTCAAACACCCATCCCCTCACGCGCCTCATAACACACTATGCGATCGCGGACCTTATCCACGCGATCGCACTGCACACAGAACCCACTCTACGCGATCGCGGCCTCCACCCACGCGATCGCACTGCATAAAACCCATGCTGCCCCGAACAAGCCTATGAGATCTCATTATTACCCACGCGATCACATAGAAGGACACCAGAACAGAACACCAACAGAATTTGCAACTTCCAACATCCAAACTTGATCCGTTAACCTGTCAAAACACACCCTAGGCCCTCGGGATCTCAACCAAACATACCAACACACCCCATAGCATTATTCAAACTTAGTCGAGCCTTCGAAACACCAAAAACAATACAAAAACACAAAAATTACATCAAATTCAAACCTATGAACTTTGAAACTTCTATATTTCGCCAACGATGCCGAAACCAACCAAAGCACCTCCGATTGACCTGAAATTTTGCACACATATCCAAAATGACATTACAGACCTGTTCCAACTTCCGGAATTCCATTCCGACCCCGGTTGCCTATTTCCCACTACCGATCGGAAATCGCCAAAAACTAACTTTCGCCAATTCAAGTCTAATTCTACACCGGACATCAAAACTTTATTCTGAACGCACTCCTAAGTCACAAATCACCTAAAACGCTATATGAGCCATAAAATCTGCACTCCGAGGTCGTTTACCAATAAGTCAACTCTAAGTTGACTTTTTCAACTATTAGGCTACTCTAAGAGACTAAGTTCCTCAATTCTCACCATGACCACTCCGAACCCAAACCAACAGATCCAACACAACATAAACTGGCTAAGCAATATATGATAAAGAAGAAATGGGGGAAACGGGGTTAATCTCACGGAATGACCGTCCGGGTCATTACATCCTCCCCCTCTTAAACAAACGTTCGTCCTCGAACGGGTCTAGAAACATACCTGGAGTTTCGAATAAGTGAGGATATCTGTCCCGCATCTCCTGCTCGGTCTCCCAGGTGGCATCCTCAACTGGCTGCCCTCTCCACTCAACCTTCACTGAAGCTATATCCTTAGACCTCATCTTTCTGAGCCGTCAACCCAAAATAGCCACTAGCTCTACCTCATATGACATATCACCCTCGAGCTGAACCATGCTGAAGTCCAAAACATGATACGGCTGACCAACATACTTCCCGAGCATCGAAACATGGAACACCGGATGAATACTCTATAAACTGGGAGGCATAGCAACTCTATACGCCACCTCCCCAACCCTATGAAGCAACTCAAAAGGCCCAATAAATCGGGGACTCAACTTTCCCCTCTTCCCGAATCTCATAACACCCTTCATGCGTGACACCTTTAGCAACACCTTATCCCTAACCATGAAAGACACATCTAAGACATTTCGGTCCACATAACTCTTTTTCATAGACTGCGCCATGTGAAGCCGCTCCTAAATCAACTTCACCTTACCCAACGCATCCTGAACCAAGTTTGTGCCCAATAGTCTTGCCTCGCCCGGCTCAAACCAACCAACAAGATATCTGCACCTCCTACCATATAAAGCCTCATATGGTGCCATCTGGATACTCGATTGGCAACTGTTATTATATACAAACTCCGCGAGTGGCAGAAACTGGTCCCACGAACCCCCAAAATCAACGACACAGGCACGTAACATATCCTCCAACACCTAAATAGTACGCTCTGACTGCCCGTTGGTCTGGGATGAAATGTTGTGCTCAAGTCGACCTAAGTACACAACTCTCTCTCTACGACTCTCCAAAACTGAGATGTGAACTCAGTACCTCAGTCGGAAATGATAAAAGCTGGAACCCCAAGCAATTGGACAATCTCCCTAATATAAATCTCAGTTAACCGCTCCGAAGAATAAGTAATACCAACAGGAATGAAGTGCACAGACTTGGTCAGCCGATCCACAATAACCCATATAGCACCAAACCTCCTCGAAGTCCGTGGGAGTCCAATTACGAAGTCCATGGTGATCTGCTCCCACTTCCACTCTAGAATATCAAATCTCTGAAGCAATCCACCTGGTGTCTGGTGCTCATACTTGGCCTGCTGACAGTTGAGACACCGAGCCACAAACTCAACAATATCTTTCTTCATCCGCCTCCACCAATAAAGCTGCCTCAAATTCTAATACATCTTTGCGGCACCCGGATGGATGGAATACCACGAACTATGGGCCTCAGCTAGAACCAAATCTCGAAGCCCATCTACATTGGGCATGCAAATCCGGCCCTGCATCCTCATGACCCCATCATCACCAATAACCACATCCCAAGCATCACCGCGACAGACGCTGTCCTGAAGAACAAGCAAATGTGGATCAGCATACTAGCGTGCTCTAATATGATCGTAAAGAGAAGGCCTGGAGGATGCACAAGCCAATGCCCGCGGGGGCACTGATAGATCCAATCTCACCAACTGATCTGCTAAAGCCTTATCATCAAGGTCTAATGGTCGCTCTGCTACTAGAAGGTAGGCTAGACTCCCCAAACTCTCCGCAATGCGACTCAGGGCATCGGCCACTACATTGGCCTTCCTCGGATGATATAAAATAGTGAGGTCATAATCCTTGAGAAGCTCCAACCACCTCCTCTGACACAAATTCAGATTCTTCTGCTTAAGCAGATGGTGCAAACTATGGTGATCAGTAAAAATCTCACAATGCACTCCATTTAAATAATGACGCCAAATCTTCAAGGAGTAAACAGTAACTACTAGCTCAAGATCGTGCACTCGATAATTCTTCTTGTGCACCTTCAACTGCCTGGACGCGTGGGAAATCACTCTATCGTCCTGCATCAAAACCGCCATAAGACCAACTCTCGAGGCATCACAGTAAACTGTATAAGAACCTGAACCCGCAGGCAAAATCAATACCGGAGTTGTAGTCAAAGTTGACTTGAGCTTCTGAAAGCTCTCCTCACACTCCCCAGTCCATTTGAACTGAGCACCCTTCTGGGTCAGTCTGGTCATAGGTGATGTAATACATGAAAACCCCTCTACGAAACGGCGGTACTACCCTGTAAAACCAAGGAAACTGCGAATCTCAGCAGCTGATGAAGGTCTAGACCAACTCTGCACTGCCTCTACCTTCTTTGGATAAACCTGAATACCCTCACTAGACACCACGTGCCCTAATAATGCTACTGAATCAAGCCAGAACTCACACTTCAAAAATTTTGCTTACAATCTCTTTTCTCTCAAGGTCTGAATCACAACTGTCAAATGCTACTCATTATCCTGCCGAGATCGAGAATGCACCAAGATATCGTCAGTAAACACGATGACGAAAGAATCCAGATAAGGCCGGAATAGACTATGCATCAAGTGCATAAAGGCTGCTAGGGCATTGGTCAGCCCAAATGACATAACCAGGAACTCATAATGACCATATCTAGTCCTGAAAGCAGTCTTCGGGATGTCTGGCCCCCGAATCTTCAACTCATGATAACCAGAATGCAAGTCAATCTTGGAAAATACCCTGGCACCCTGCAACTGATCAAACAAGTCATCCATACAATGCAAGGGATGCCGATTCTTCACTATAACTTTGTTCAGCTGTCAATAATCAATACACATACGCGCAGAACCATCATTCTTCTTTACGAACAACACCGGTGCACCCCAAGCTGACATACTAGGCCGAATGAACCCCTTATGTAGGAGTTCCTGAAACTGCTCCTTTAATTCCTTTAGCTCCACTAGCGCCATACGATAAGGTGGAATAGAATTAGACTGGGTGCCTGACACTAAGTAAATACCAAAATCAATGTTCCTGTCAGGTGGCATGCCTTGCAGGTCTGCAGGAAACACATCTGAAAAGTCACAAACCACAGGAACCGAATCAATAGTGGGAGTCTCACCACTGATATCCCTCACAAAAGCCAGATAAGATAAACACTTTTTCTCAACCATGCGCTGAGCCTTCAGGTAGGAAATCACCATGCTAGGAATATACTCAGAAGAACCTCTCCACTCAACCCTCGGACATCCTAGCATAGCTAAGGTCACGGTCTTAGCGTGACAATCAAGAACAACATGACACAGAGATAACCAATACATGCCCAATATCACATCAAAATCGACCATGGTGTGTAACAGTAGGTCCACTCGGGTCTCTAGACCCCCAATGGATATCATACACGACCGATACACACGGTCCACAACAACAGTATCGCCCACCGGAGTCGACACATGAACATAGGTAACTAGAGACTCATGGGGCATATCCGGAAAAAGGGCAAAATATGAAGAAACATAGTAATATGTAGAACCAGGGTCAAATAAAGCCAAAGCATCTCGGCAACAGACTGAGACAACACCTGTGATCACTGCATCGGAGGTCATAGCTTCTGGCCTAGCTGGAAATGCATACATACGGGCCTGACCTCCACCTGCTCGATCTCCCCCTCTAGGGCGGCCTCTATCTAATTGACTACCATCCCTAGTTGCCTGGGCGGGTGGTGAAGTAACTGGACCTGAAGTCGAGGGCTGGCCCCTCTGCTGAGAAGAACCACCAGGACAACGGGGCTTCTTCCATAGTTGCCCAAACTCTCCACAATAAAAAAAAACTACCTGGATCTGGAGGCGAGGACTGATAGAAACCCTTGGCACCATAACGGCCACTGGAAGACTCATGCATAGAAGAACTCTGAACTGGTGGTGCTCGAGCTGCACTCTGAGCTGGGAGGGCACCAAACGAAGTACGGCCTGGCTGAGAACCATGGGGACCATGCCCCGAAGATGCACCACTACAAGCTGGGTGGACTGATTGAGGAGGCCGGACGGCCACTACCCTACTGAGACATGTAGGGAGTACCACTAGAACTGCCCGATCCACTGGTCCTCTTGGCCTCCCTTTCTTGGCGGCGAACCGACTCAATATCTCAAAGAATATCACCAACATGCTCGAATTTAGCATCAGATACTCTCTCCCAAGTCATAAATAGGCGGAGCTGATAAATGAGGCCATCCATAAACCTCCTAACCCTCTCCCTATCAGTAGGGACCAGCTCGGTAGCATGACGAGCCAACTCCGAAAACCGCATCTCATACTGCATCACTGATACCTCTCCTTGACGCAGCTGCTCAAAAAGCCTACGATGCTACTCCCTGTGAGATTGAGGTACATACTTCTCCAAGAAGATAGTGGAGAACTGTTGCCAGGTTAGCGGTGCTGAACAAACAGGCCTACGCCTCTCAAAAAACTCCCACGAAGTGAAAGCAGCACCAGAAAATTGAAAACCTGGAATAATAATAGGCACTGCCGGTGCCTGAGCCTACCCCACTGGAGTATCCGTGGCCGGATTCTGACCTTGAATAGTAGGGGGATCAACTGGCACTGCCCTGGCTGCTGCACGGGCTGGCCCCCTACCTCTACCACGGCCTCGACCGCAGCCTCGATCGCGACCTCGACCTCTCGCTGGTCTAGTTGGCAGCTGATCATCCTGATCGGTAGCGCGAGTCCTCACCATCTGTGAAAGAAGGAAACAACCAAAGTTTAGATTTTCAGAATCAACAACAATGGCACGACATAATTCAAGAAAAATGAGATTGTTCCTAAAGGTTCCGCAGCCTCTCGAAGATAAGTACATACGTTTCTGTACCGATCCGCAAGACTCTACTTAACCTTCTCATGACCGTTGAGTCCTATGTAACCTAGGCTCTGATACCAACTTGTCACGACCCCAAATCATATACCGGTCGTGATGGCGCCTATCGTGGAACTAGGCTAGCCAATAATCACATATTTACAGTTTCTTTCCAAAATCCCAACCAACTGCAAGCATTTCATAAAGTATATAGAATTTACTAAATCCGTTAGGCAAAATAAACAGTTAAATAGTCTAACCAATCCCAAAACCCGGAGCCAACATGTCACGAGCATCTAAGAAATATATGCCAAAGGTATACTTTTATAATATATAACCTCTGAATGAATATCTAGATACAACAAAAGAAGGGAGAACATATATGTTGCGAACGCTGAACAACTACCTCTATATCCTGAACTCCGGCTCCGCACAAAATAGACAACTAATGCTCGGTATCTGCACATAGGGGTGCATGGAGTAATGTGAGTACGCCAACTCAGTGGTAATGAAAACAAATCAAGTCTGAGCAGCAAGAAGTACATAAAAATCAATATCATCAATTCACAACATGCACAACCTTTCTTTCCAACAGTATATACGTAGATATATAAAATCATCATACCTTAAAACCAACTTCAGAAAAATCCTTTGAAAAGTGTGTTTTTCAACAATTTCAAACCGAAATATTGAGTGTAAAAAAATTAAATAAATAATAAGTAGCCCCTCGGGAAAAAACATGAATCATAAATCGCCCCTCGGGCAGAACATCACTCAGCACCTCACATCCACTAAGTATCAGCCCCTCGGGCAACCTCATTGTCACTCATGCCTCCCAATAACTCATCACTTGGCACTCGGCATTCAGCACTCAACACTCAGTAGGTACCTGCGCTCACTAGGGGTGTGTACGGACTCTGGAGGGGCTCCTTCTGTCCAAGTGCTAATATCAAGCAACCTCATGGCGTATCATATCCTCACAATCAGGCCCTCGGCCTCACTCAGTTAGAACCTCTCAAAAGCCTCTCGGGCGTATCAGTAAAAACGGGGTACTCGACCCAAAACATAATTTTATATCTTAAAATAGTGTAAACCAGGCTCTGTTCCAAAAACAGTAAGAACAATGCAACTGAGTGTAAATCATCAATAAACAGTCAGGAAATAGCAGTAAAAAGCCCCAAGGGGTCTAAACAAGTCGGCACGAGGCCCCAAACACGGCTTATAGCCCAAATATAGCAATAGTCTTTAGAACGCAGTTTAACATATGATTTAGAGTAAATACGCAACTCAATAGTTGTCATGGAGAGGAACAATTCCAATCCAATAATCAGTGTGTGCCATATACGCGTTATCTGATATGTGCGCCATTCTAAAAGCAATGAGAAATATGGAGTCTGGTGTTTCATACCCTCAGGACAAGATTTATAACCATTACTTACCTCCACCGGGTCACAACACTAATTAACAATGCTCTTTCCTCTCATATTGGCTCTCGATTGCTCAGAACCAAAACTAGTTTAACATCATCAATATATGCTAAAGGAACACAACCCAATCGAAAACTATCCATTTATACAAAAATCTCAAAATTTGGCCAAACCTGAGCCCCAGGCCCACGTCTCGGAATTCGATAAAATTTACATCACTAGAATCCTCCTTCTCCCATGATTGGTTACATACCAAGAACACTAAAATCACCACAATTGCCGACTCAAATCCTCATAAGAAAATCTCAATTTCCATGCACCTTCTTCCCCAAATTTGGGTTTAATACCAACAAATTTTCCGGTTTAATTACTTAGTAAACGAAATATAAATGAGCTATGAAGTTGAAAACCTTACCTCCAAGTGATTCCCTTGATTTCCGCTTCAAATCCCTCTCAAATAGCTCTCAAATTGTTCACAAACGAAGGAAATAAATGAGCTAATCTCGCACAAATGGCCTTTAAAACATTCTGCCCAGCCATTTATTTTCCTTAGTGCGACCACACTCCCAGCGATGTGTTCGCGATGTAAAGACCAGCCCTTTCAATGCGTTCGCTTAAAAACACACGCGTTCGCATAGCTCAACCAACCATCCCCTCACGCGCCCCAGAACACCCAATGCGATCGCGGACCTTACCCACGCGATCGCACTCAACACAGAACCCACTCTATGCAATCGCGGCCTCCACCCATGCGATCGCACTGCATAAAACCAATGCTGCCCCCAACAAGACTATGCGATCACATTCTTACCCGCGTGATCGCATCGAAGGACACTAAAACAGAACACCAGCAGAATTTGCAACTTCCAACATCGAAACTTGATCCGTTAACCTGTCAAAACAGACACAAGGCCCTCGGAACCTCAACAAAACATACCAACACACCCCATAGCATCATTCAAACTTAGTCGAGCCTTAGAAACACCAAAAACGACGCAAAAACACCAAAATTATATCAAATTCAAACATATGAACTTTGAAACTTCTATTTCGCCAAAGATGCCGAAACTAACCAAAACACCTCCGATTGACCTAAAATTTTGCACACATATTCAAGATGACATTACGGACCTGTTCCAACTTCCGGAATTCCATTCCAACCCCGATATCCTATTTTCCACTGCCGCCCGGAAATCGCCAAAAACTAACTTTCGTCAATTCAAGTCTAATTCTAAACCGGACATCAAAACTTCATTCCGAACACACTCCTAATTCCCAAATCACCTAACGAAGCTATCCAAGCCATAAAATCCGTATTCCGAGGTCGTTTAGCAATAATTTAACTCTCAGTTGACTTTTTCAACTATTAGGCTACTTTAAAGAGACTAAGTGCCTCAATTCTCACCATGACTACTCTGAACCCAAACAAATTGACCCAACAAAACATAAGCACGCTAAGCAATATATGATAAAGAAGAAAAATGGGGGTAATCTCCTGGAACGACCGGTCGGGTCGTTACATTCTCCCTCTCTTATACAAACGTTCATCCTCGAACGGGTCTAGAAACATACTTGGAGTCTCGAATAAGTGAGGATATCATTTCCGCATATTCCGCTCGGTCTCCCAGGTAGAATCCTCCACCGGCTGCCTTCCCCACTGAACCTTCACTGAAGCTACATCCTTAGACCTCAGCTTTCTGACACGTCGACCCAAAATAGCCACGGGCTCTACCTCATATGACATATCACCCTCGAGCTGAACTATGTTGAAGTCCAAAACATGAGACGTGTCACCAACATACTTCGAAGCATCGAAACATGGAACACCGGATGAATACTCAATAAACTAGGAGGCATAGCAAGTGTATAAGCCACCTCTCCAACCCTCTAAAGCACCTCAAAAGGCCCAATAACCCGGGGACTCATCTTTCCCCTCTTTTCGAATCTCATAACACCCTTCATAGGTGACACCTTCAGCAACACCTTATCCCCAACCATGAAAGACACATCTCGGACCTTTCAGTCCGCATAACTCCTCTGCCTAGACTGCGCCGTGCGAGGCCACTCTTGAATCAACTTCGCCTTACCCAACGCATCCTGAACCAAGTTTGTGCCCAGTTTTTCTAGCTCTCCCAACCCAACCAACCAACCGGAGATCTGCACCACTTACCATATAAAGCCTCATACGAAGCCATCTGGATACTCGACTGATAACTGTTATTACATGCAAACTCCGCGAGTGGCAGAAATTGGTCCCATGAACCCCCAAAATCAATGACATAGGCACACAACATATCCTCCAAAATCTAAATAGTACGTTCCGACTGCCCGTTGGTCTGAGAATGAAATGATGTGCTCAACTCGACCTAAGTACCCAACTCTCTCTGTACGACTCTCCAAAACTGAGATGTGAACTGAGTACCTCAGTCGCAAATGATAGAAACTGGAACCCCATGAAATCGGAAAATCTCCCTGATATAAATCTCAACAAACCGCTCTAAAGAATAAGTAGTACCAACAGGAATGAAGTGCGCGGACTTGGTCAGCCGATCCACAGTAACCGATTTAGCATCAAACCTCCTCGAAGTCCGTGGGAGTCCAACTACGAAGTCCATGGTGATCCGTTCCCACTTCCCTCCGGAATATCAAATCTCTGAAGCAATCCACCTAGTCTCTGGTGCTCATACTTGACCTGCTAATAATTGAGACACCGAGCCACAAACTCAACAATATCTTTCTTCATCTGCCTCCACCAATAATGCTGCCTCAAATCTGATACTTCTTTGCGGCACCCGGATGGATGGAATACTACGAACTATGAGCCTCGGCTAGAATCAAATCTCGAAGCCCATCTACATTGGGCACTCAAATCTGGCCGAGCATCCTCATGACCCCATCATCACCAATAACCACATCACTGGCATCAGTGCGACGGACCCTGTCCTGAAGAACAAGCAAATGTGGATCATCATACTGGCGTTCTCTAATGTGATCGTAAAGAGAAGATCTGGAGGCTACACAAGCCAATACTTGCGCCGACACTGATAGATCCAATCTCACCAAATGACCCGCTGAAGCCTAAACATCAAGGGCTAATGGCCGCTCTGCTACTGGAAGGTAGGCTAGACTCCCCAAATTCTCCGCTCTGTGACTCAGGGCATCAGCCACTACATTGGCCTTCCCTAAATGATATAAAATAGTGAGGTCATAATACTTGAGAATCTCCAACCACCTCCTCTGAGGCAAATTCAGATCATTCTGCTTAAGTAGATGCTGCAAACTAGGGTGATCAGTGAAAATCTCATAATGCACTCCATACAAATAATGACGCCAAATCTTCTAAGGCGTGAACAATAGCTGCTAGCTATTGCCGACTCAACTCCTCAAAAGAAAATCCCAATTTCCATGCACCTTCTTCCCCAAATTTGGGTTTAATACCAACAAATTTTCCGATTTAATTACTTAGTAAACGACATATAAATGAGCTATGAAGTTGAAAACCATACCTCCAAGTGATTCCCTTGATTTACCCTTCAAACACCTATCAAATAGATCTCAGCTCGTTCACAAATGGAGGAAATAAATGAGCTAATCTCGCACAAATGGCCTTTAAAACATTCTGCCCAGCCATTTATTTTCCTCAGTGCGATCGCACTCCCAGCGATGTGTTCGCGATGCACAGACCAGCCCTCTCAATGTGTTCGCTTAAAAACACACATGTTCGCATAGCTCAAACAACCATCCCCTCACGCGCCTCAGAACATCCTATGCGATCGCGGACCTTACCCACGCGATCGCACTGCACACAGAACCCACTCTATGCGATCGCAGCCTCCACCCACGCGATAGCACTGCATAAAACCCATGCTGCCCCCAACAAGCCTATGCGATCGAATTCTTACCCACGCTATAGCATAGAAGGAAACCAGAACAGAACACCAGCAGAATTTGCAACTTCCAACATCGAAACTTGATCCGTTAACCTGTCAAAACAGACCCGAGGCCCTCGGGACGTCAACCAAACATACCAACACACCCCATAAAATAATTCCAACTTAGTCGAGCCTTAGAAACACCAAAAACAACACAAAAAGACCAAAATTATATCAAATTCAAACCTATGAACTTTGAAACTTCTAAATTTTGCCAATGATGCCGAAACCAACCAAAACACCTCCGATTGACTTGAAATTTAGCACACATATCCAAAATGACATTACGGACCTGTTCCAACTTCCGGAATTCCATTCCGACCCCGATATCCTATTTTCCACTGTCGACCGGAAATTGCCAAAAGCTAACTTTCGCCAATTCAAGTCTAATTCTAAACCGGACATCAAAACTTCATTCCGAACATACTCCTAAGTCCCAAATCACCTAACGAAGCTATCCGAGCCATAAAATTAGCATTCCGAGGTCGTTTAGCAATAATTCAACTCTTAGTTGACATTTTCAACTATTAGGCTACTTTAAGAGACTAAGTGCCTCAATTCACACCATGACCACAACGAACCCAAACCAACTGACCCAACATAACATAAGCACGCTAAGAAATATATGATAAAGCAGAAATGGGGGAAACGGGGTTAATATCATGGAACGACCGGCCGGGTCATTACATTCTCCCCATCCTATACAAACTTTCGTCCTCGAAAGGGTCTAGAAACATACATGGAGTCTCGAATAAGTGAGGATAGCATTCCTGCATATCCCGCTCGGTCTCCCAGGTAGAACCCTCCACCGACTGCCTTCCCCACCGAACCTTCACTGAAGCTACATCCTTAGACCTCAGCTTTCTGACCCGTCGACCCAAAATAGCCACTGGCTCTACCTCATATGACATATCACCCTCGAGCTGAACCGTGCTGAAGTCCAAAACATGGGATGGGTCACCAACATACTTCCGGAGCATCGAAACATGGAAAACCGGATGAATACTCAATAAACTAGGAGGCATAGCAAGTGTATAAGCCACCTCCCCAACCTTCTGAATCACTTCAAAAGGCCCAATAACCCGGGGACTCAGCTTTCCCCTCTTTCCGAATCTCATAACACCCTTCATAGGTGACACCTTCAGCAACACCTTATCCCCAACCATAAAAGACACATCTCTGACCTCTCGGTCCGCATAACTCTTCTGCCTAGACTGTGTCATGCGAAGCCGCTCCGAATCAACTTCGCCTTACCCAACGCTTCCTGAACCAAGTCTGTGCCCGATTTTTCTAGCTCTCCCGACTCAACCAACCAACCAGAGATCTGCACCTCCTACTATATAAAGCCTCATACAGAGCCATCTGGATACTCGACTGATAACTGTTATTATATGCAAACTCCGCGAGTGGCAGAAATTGGTCCCATGAACCCCCAAAATCAATGACATAAGCACATAACATATCCTCCCAAATCTGAAAAGTACGCTCCGATTGCCCGTCAGTCTGAGAATGAAATGATGTGCTCAACTTGACCTGAGTACCCAACTCTCTCTGTACGGCTCTCCAAAACTGAGATGTGAACTGAGTACCTCAGTCAAAAATGATAGAAACTGGAACCCCATGAAATCAGACAATCTCCCTGTTATAAATCTCAACTAACCACTCTGAGGAATAAGTAGTACCAACAGGAATGAAGTGCGCGGACATGGTCAGGCGATCCACAATAACCGATATAGCATCAAACCTCCTCGAAGTCCGTGGGAGTCCAACTACATAGTCCATGGTGATCCGCTCCCACTTCCACTCTGGAATATCAAATCTCTGAAGCAATCCACCTAGTCTCCGGTGCTCATACGTGACCTGCTGATAGTTGAGACACCGAGCCATAAACTAAACAATATCTTTCTTCATCTGCTTCCATCAATAATGCTGCCTAAAATTTGATACATCTTTGCGGCACCCGGATGGATGGAATACCACGAACTATGAGCCTCGGGTAGAATCAAATCTCGAAGCCCATCTACATTGGGCACTTAAATCCGGCACAACATCCTCATGACCCCATCATCACCAACAACCACATCACTGGCATCACCGCGACGGACCTGGTCCTGAAGAACAAGAAAATGTGGATCATCATATTGGCGTTCTCTAATCTTATCGTAAAGAGAAGACCTGGAGGCTACACAAGCCAATACCCGTGGGGGAACTGATAGATCCAATCTCACCAACTGACCCGCTAAAGCCTGAACATCAAGGGCTAATGGCCGCTCTGCTACTGGAAAGTAGGCTAGACTCCCCAAATTCTCCGCTTTGAGACTCAGGGCATCGGCCACTACATTGGCCTTTCCTAGATGATATAAAATAGTGAGGTCATAATACTTGAGAATCTCCAACCACCTCCTCTGAGGAAAATTCAGATCATTCTGCTTAAGCGGTTGCTGCAAACTATGGTGATCAGTGAAAATCTCATAATGCACTCCATACAAATAATGACGCCAAATCTTCTAAGGCGTGAACAATAGCTTCTAGATGAAGATCGTGCATGCGATAATTCTTCTCGTGCACCTTCAACTATCTGAACGCGTAAGCAATCACCCTATCGTCCTGCATCGAAACCGCCCAAGGCCAACTCTCGAGGCCATCACAGTAAACTATATAAGAACCTGAACCCGCAGGCAAAATCAATACCGGAGTTGTGGTCAAAGCTGACTTGAGCTTCTGAAAGGTCTCCTCATACTCCCTTCTAGGTCAGTCTGGTCATAGATGCTGCAATAGATGAAAACCCCTCTACGAAACGACGGTATTACCCTGCCAAACAAAGGAAACTGTGAATCTCAGCAGTTGATGAAGGTCTAGGACAACTCTACGCTGCCTCTACCTTTTTCGGATAAACCTGAATACCCTCACTGGACACCACGTGCCCCAAGAATACTACTGAATAAAACCAGAACTCACACTTCAAAATTTTTGCATACAATATCTTCTCTCACAAGGTCTGAAGCACAACTCTCAAATGATCCTAATGATCCTCCCGAGATCGGGAATACACCAAGATATCATCTATAAACACGATGATGAAAGAATCCAGATAAAGCCCAAATACACTGTGCATCAAGTGCAAAAAGGCTGATGGGGCATTGGTCAGCCCCAATGACATAACTAGGAACTCATAATGACCATATCTAGTCCTAAAAGCAGTCTTTAGGATGTCTGGCCCCCGAATCTTCAACCGATGATAACCGGAACGCAAGTCAATATTGGAAAATACCCTGGCACCCAGCAACTGATCAAACAAGTCATCTATACGAGGCAAGGGATACCGATTCTTCACTGTAACTCTGTTCATCTGCCGATAATCAATACACATACGCATAGAACCATCCTTATTCTTTACAAACAACACCGACACACTAGGCCGAATGAACTCCTTATCTAGGAGTTCCTGAAGCTGCTCCTTTAATTAATTCAGCTCTGCTGGTGTCATAGGATAAGGTGGAATAGAAATAGGCTGGGTGCCTGACACCAAGTCAATACCAAAATCAATGTCCCTATCAGGTGTACAAGAAACATGTCCGGAATGTCACGGACCACAGGAACCGAATCAATAGCGGGAGTCTCACCACTGATATCCCTCACAAAAGCCAGATAAGATAAACACCCTTTCTCGCCCATGCGCTGAGCCTTCAGGTAGGAAATCACCCTGCTAGGCATATACTCAGAAGAAACTCTCCACTCAACCCTCGGACATCATGGCATAGCTAAGGTCATGGTGTTAGCGTGATAATCAAGAACAACATGACACGGATATAACCAATACATGCCCAATATCATGTCAAAATCGACCATGCAGTGTAACAGTAGGTCCACTCCGATCTCCAGACCCCAATAGATATCATACACGATCAATACACACGGTCCACAACAATAGTATCGCCTACCGGAGTCGACACATGAACAGAGGTAACTAGAGAGTCACGGGGCATATCCAGAAAACGGGCAAAATATGAAAAAACATAGGAATATGTAGAACCAGGGTCCAATAAAGCCAAAGCATCTCGGCAACAGACAGAGACAATACCTGCAATCACTACATCGGAGGCCATATAATCTGGCCTGGATGGAAATGTATACATACGCGCCTGACCTCCACCTGCTCGACCTACCCCTCTAGGGCGGCCTCTAGCTGACTGACTACCACCCCTAGCTGCCTGGGCGGGTGGTGAAGTAGCTGGAGCTGAAGTCGAGGGCTAGCCCCTCTGCTGAGAAGAACCACCGGGACGACGGGGACACTGCCTCAACATGTGCCCGAACTCTCCACACTCAAAACAACTCCCTGGAGTTGGAGACGGGGACTGATAGAAACTCTTGGCACCAGAACGACCACTTGAAGACGCATGCATAGAAGAACTCTGAACAGGTTTGCGCTCGAGCTACACTCAGAGCTGGGGGGTACCAAAAGAAGTACGACCTGGCTCAGAAACACGGGGACCATGCCCCGAAGATGCACCACTATAAGCTGGGCGGAGTGGCTGAGGAGGCCTGAATGATCGGCCTCTACGATATTGAAACTGCCCCTTGTAGGGAGTACCACTACAACTTCGTGATAAACGAGGCCTCTTGGCCTCCCTCTCCTTCCGCTCCTGGCGGCAAACCGACTCAATATCTTGAGCAATATCAACAACCTACTCAAATGAAGCATCTGATACTCTCTCCTGATCATAAATAGGCGGAGCTGATAAGTAAGGTCATTCACAAACCTCCTAACCCTCTCCCTATCAGTAGGGACCATCTCGGTAGCATGATGATCCAACTCCAAAAATCGCATCTCATACTGCGTCAGTGATAGCTCTCCCTGACGCAGCTGCTCAAAAAGCCTGCACTGCTCCTCCCTGTGAGACTGAGGTACATACTTCTCCTAGAAGATAGTGGATAACTGCTGCCAGGTGAGGGGTGCTGAACCAACAGGCCTACTGATGCGTGGCTAGTATTCATGGTTTAAAGCATTATGTACCTTACATTCTATGTGCGTTAATGATAAAAATACATGTTGTATGTACATAATGAAGTCTATTTCATGTGTAGGTGAATTGGAGATGGAAGCCGAGCTAAATGGAAGCATAAACGTCAAAACTATGCTAAAGAGTCGAAAAGGAGTGACCCGGGCTATAGCCGGGCGTTTGAGCTGTAAAACCTGGTCATATCAGGCTATAGCTGGGCGTTAGGGCTATAAAGCATGGCATGACCAGGCGTTTGGGGGGCGTTAGAGCCGTAATTCCAGGCCTGGCCAGGCGTTATCCCGACGTTTAGGCTATAAATCTTGGTCCCTGGTCCGGTCAAATCCGAGTTTTGAAGGTTTTAAGTGTTTCCCGGTTTGAGTAGAAGTCTCCTACATGTTTAGGGTTTGTCCTAAACATATTAATCGACCCAAAACACAACTTTTAGGGGAGGATTCCATTTTTTGAGAGAAGATACACACGGGATCATTAGGAAGCAAATGATTTCGCAGTTTTCTTCATCGTATTCTAGTATTTTCAATTTATGCAACACTTGCAATTGTTTGATTCTAACATGAGTGGCTAAACACCCATTGTTCTGGGGCTGTGGTTTAGCCATGAATATTGTTATTCGACATTAATTTAAGCTTGATTATAGTTCACTAAATATATGGTTGTTTCTTCAATTCTGCATTTAATTGCTTAATTATCTGGCCAGCAGTTAGGTTCTATATACTATCTATCTTATGCTTGGTAAAGCCGTATATAAATTAGAGAAGAATTGAATAGAGCGCGATCTTAACCCTTCAGGGGAGCAGATTTGTGGTTAGGATAGGAATATACCTAGTCACCGTGCTTAATTAAACATCGTAATCTTAGTGCGTTCTAATAGATTAATTTCATAGGAATATTTACGTTAATCTATTGAGAATAGGCTAGTAGTGCTTCGGGAGAAATCTATGAGAGAATTTATCGATTAATTAGCAACCATGAGTGAATTATATGAAAGGGATAGTTAATTAGAATGCAATACTGGTGAATTGATCACAACCCTGTAATATTTGTCTCTACTGAATATACACAACAATATTCTTGTTACTTGATAATTAGTTCTTTTATAGAATTGTATTATAAAATAGTTACATTCCTGGATTGTATTTTGGCTTGATTAAATAAAAATTAGAGTAATTTGGAAAGTAGTTTACACAAGTCCTTGTGGGTTCGACATTCGATTTAACATTATATTACTTGCAACAACCACGTATACTTGCGTATGCGTTTGGGACCAACAAGTTTTTTGTGTCGTTGCCGGGGACTTGAATATAGACTACTTTCTAGTTACTTGCTTTAATTGTTTATTTCATTGAGTCGAACGTCACATGATTTTTGCTCTAATTTCAGGAACTTCGATTAAATGCGTAGGGTTAGATGTCATGACAGACTTGACGGCTTTGACCCCGAACGTGATAGAACATTTCACAGGAGGTTGTGAGAAGCAAGAGATAGAGACAATATTCAGGACTTCATCCGATTTCCTGTGAACATGGCAGAGGAACAACACATGGATGTTTAGGAGGTGGCAATGCCTAGTATTGCTAATGTCACCTCAAGCATCGTGAAGCCCAGAATCACTGGGCACTTTGAGTTGAAACAGAGCATGATCCAACTAGTTTATGCAAACGGGTAGTTTATGGCTCTGCCACACGAGGATCCACAACAGCACATTCTGAACGTATTGGAGATTAGTGATACTTATATCACTAACGAGGTCACGCCAGATTATGTAAGGCTCATGCTTTTTCCATACTCTATATTGGGCGAAGCAAAGCGATGGCTGAAGGCAGAACCAGCTAATTCCATTACAACATGGAACGATTTGGCGAGAAAATTTCTGGCAAGATTCTNCCATTCTCTATATTGGGCGAAGCAAAGCGATGGCTGAAGGCAGAACCAGCTAATTCCATTACAACATGGAACGATTTGGCGAGAAAATTTCTGGCAAGATTCTTCCTTTCAGGAAAGAATGCAAAGATCAGGAGTGAGATAGTCTCCATTAGATAGAAAATTGGTGAATCTTTATATTCATCATGGGAAAGGTTCAAGGGGCTACTCAGAGACTTCCCTCATCACAATCAAACAAACGAGGTGTTAGTTCACTCTTTCATTGAGGGGCTCCATCCATAAACCAAAATTGTGGTAGATGCAGCAGCCGGAGGTCGGGTGTTGGGGAAGAATTATGATGAAATATTTGCATTACTGAATAAATTCTCCAAAATCAATCTAGACTGGCAAGGTGAGATGGGGAGAAATGTTGTTCAAAAGTCACCAGGGTTTCTTGAACTAGATGTGGTCTCAGCATTGTCAACTCAGATTTCCACATTGACTAACCAAGTCAATCAGATGAACTTGATCATTAACAAGAAACAATCTCAACTTGTGCAACAGGCCCAACCAGTGCAACATATTCAGGTATTTTGTGAAGTCTGTGGAGAGGGTCATTCGGGTGATTTATGCCCGGTTAATCCAAAGTCTGTCTGCTTTGTGGGTAACGCGAATAGGGGACACGTAAATTAATATGGAAACACTTATAACCCCAACTGTAGAAACCACTCAAACTTCTCTTGGGGTTGAAATCAAGGCACTCAGAATCACTACATGCATCCAGCACCTCAACANAGTTCTCAAAATACCCGACCAACGGGGGCTCTTCCAAGTGACACTGAAGCTAATCCTAAAGCATCTATTAATGCTATATCATTGAGGAATAGGAAGCAATTGGAAGAAGTCCAGTCCAAAAAAGGAAAGCAGGTAACTTTTAATGAGAAGCCAACCACTATTGAATCAACATCAGACAACCCAAAAGAATCAGATAAGCCAGCAAAGGAGGCG
>ML376226.1:12504-47254 GCA_005239525.1 Nicotiana knightiana | reverse complement strand
GGGGGGGGGGGGGGGGGGTGGTAATGGGTTCTTGAATTTCTCCAGTTTGCTAATTTTCTTGTATGTAAATTTTTATCATTCCTTTATCCTTAATTTGATTTTTCTAGATAGGATTTTTCACAATTCTTGCTATTGCTTAACCTTTTCTTTTTTGGGGTAGGGGGTTGGGAGCAGCGGGGAGACACGTTGACTGAAGGGGTTCTACTGAATTTCGCTGGAAAATTATACTGTATATATAGTTGAATATTTTTGTGTGTGTGTGTATATTATATATATATAAATTGTTAAATCCCTAGATACAAGAGAACATTTTTCTGAATTCTCTTGATGAAATTCCTGCCTCTGCCACTGGTTCCTACCCTTTGCTTTATAAATGTTTAGTGCAATCTCCTTATGATTTGGCAAGTTCTTTTCTGGAAACCTGACAATGTTGCTTTTAGATTCTAATAGAAGGTTTTTTTGGGTTCTGTTAAAACGAAGATAGTAGGGGATTGATATAGCAAAATATTACTATAGATGCTCTGTTCCATGGACTAGATACAGGTTTAAAAAAAATTAAAGGCGCTATAGGGTTTGCCTGATTTTTAGAGTACCAAAGTGGATTGTTGCACCATGAATTGTGAAGTCTTCTGACTTGCATTTTCTTTGTCTAGGGTCGGCATGCTTTGGTGTATGATATTGGTACAACAAATGAGACCTGGGAATGGGTTGATCTCAAAGAGGTATTCTCTTTTGTTAATTAATTGGCTGTCTTCCTGCTTCATGTGTGGTACATGTAAATTTGGTCCTTAGAAGAGTCATTATCTTGAATTCTTTTGATATATGAATTTAGTACAAATAATTTGATACTGTTCGGATGGCAAATTGATCATTTTTAATCTTGTAAAGTCTAATTGTTGATTCTTCTGCAAAATAACGATTCTAATCGGTGGATTGGCTTATAGAGAACTAGAACTTGCACTTCTTAGGTGGCCTTGCAGCCTTATATAGGTGCCATTTGTGGGGTTTTTTTTGAGATGTTTGCTTAGGTTCCACACTTTATGCCCTCTGTTGGATAAATTTGTATATATCACTACTTCATGATTAATGCAACAATGTATATCTTGCTCTATCAAGACTTTTACTTAATTCTTATGTTATTTTCCTTATGGTTTATGTAGATCTTTTATTGTTTTCTGCTTCAAACTTGTTGAGATAATATATTTAATATTTATTAGCGCCAAAGGACATTATACCTTTCCAAAGAGAAGAGGTGTGAAGGACATTGATACTATAATATAGCATTTTGAACATGGAGGACATTAGGCAATAGATTAGTGAAATTACTTTGTTATTACCTTAAAATGCAGATTCCCTCCAATGATATTCGATGGGTAGGTGATGATCCTGGAATTTCTCAAGTTGGTGGAGGTGGTGGGCCAGGCTATGGAGTTAATACTCTAAGTGCCGGAAGAGGGAGGAGATTTGCCCGGCAACAATTTGAGAATGATGTTCACGCATCACAAAATGGAATTGTACAGAAGACTCCAGATGAAATTGAGATACTACACACAGAAACATTATTAAAGAAGGTACAATACTGTGTGGATCTTGGTCAACTAAATGATTCATTAGATAACAAATGCATAATACATCATTTTTAAAGTCTTTTTTTTTTTCTTTTTTCTTGTCGAGCTATCAGGTTGAGAAGGTTATTGACGCAAGTCACCCTGATCTGCTTGAGATTGAAAAGGCTAAGAAAATGCTCAAGGTTGAATTAGTTCAGCAGTTCCGTTAGCCTATATTCTTTGTCGGAAACCTGATCATAATTTTTTGACCTGACAGGAACATGAACAAGCTCTAGTTGATGTTATTGCCAAGCTTGCGGATGTTTGTGACAGTGGAAGTGGTATGAAATAATTACGGTTTAGGTTATTCTCTTAGAATCTTTGTTAATTAATCATGGAAACTTGTGTAGAATTGATCTGGCTTTTGTCTGGTAGTTTAGTTTCTTGTTCTACTATGTTCTGTGTGATACAGCTTCTTGGTGTTATTTTGGCGATTTGATCGCACGAGCAAGTTCATATGATGTTTTAGGACTGGTGTGCATGTTTGGTTTAGAGCCTCGAGGGCTCGTGTGAGTTTCAGATAGGCTACGGGATGTTTGGACTTGGAAAATCTGGTGTAAATGGCTGTATCTAGTGTATGATCCATTGTTCTTCGCGATCGCGTAGTCGCTCTCGCGATCGCGAAGGAGAACTAGGCTGGAAGGGAATTTTCTTCTTCGTGAACGCGAAGGACTAGTCGCGAACGCGGAGCATTGGGGGTGTTACCCTTCGCGAACGCGACCAGTCTCCACGCGAACGAGATGGCCTAGAGACCTAGGGGAGGGGAAATAACGATACTCATCGCGAACGCGGCACTTGGCTCGCGAACGCGTAGGCTGGGCGGAGTAAACCTTCGCGAACGCGTAGGCTAATAGAGCCAAAGCTTCGCGATCGCGACAGGCCCTTCGCGAACGCGATTTCTCGCGAAACTTCATATCTCTTTCTTTAGAACTCAACCTAGGGCGATTTTTGAAGAGGGATTTCTAAACCAAATCATAGGTTTGCACTTTTTAACTCGATTTCTTCAATTTCCCTCTGTATCGCCATTTTCAAAAGGGGGAGGGTCCGTGGAAAATAAGTACATTTTTGTTATTCCAACTCTGAGGGAGTTCACTATTACATTTTGTTTTCGTGACTCTACATTATGGTGGAGTTTATTTCAAAAACTGGTCAATGTTTTTGCGGAAATTTGCAGAACTTGAAAGATAAAAAAAGTCTGACAAAATGCTATTTAGAACGTTTAAGTTTTCCGCAAAACCCAAAAAACCCTCTAAATATGTTTTTCAGAAAAACCTATCTTCTAATAGTGTTTGGTTGGGAAAAGATTTGAAAAAGCTTCTACAGTTTATTAAAAAAAAAAAATCAACATGTTTTGAAAACAAACGTTGTACAGTACATTTTTTATTCCAGGTTTCGATCTTCTAAAAAATTCTGGTAAATTCTTCAGTCATGGCAGCAAGTTTACCTGTTTACCTCTATGAAACTCGATACAGCTTTTACCAGAATGTCCTGCTAGTTCTGACTGAGGCCACTAAAGAATTGGATTATAATGTCGTGCAAAAATTAGTATTGTTGTAATTTCACAAAAAAAGAGTTCTGTGTTCTTGAAACCTATATTGAACAAAAGTTTGTCCTAAAAGAATTACACATTAGCTCCCATCATATTTGCATAATCGCATTTCCTGTAGATTGTTGTAAATATGTGATGATGTATCAATGAGACTATACTTTGATTCAACTGCAGTAGCATGTACCAAATAGTTTTCACTTGATTCTGAAAAGCATATGCACATCTTCATTATCCACTTTTTTTGTGGTGGTTATACTTTATATGATCAGGTGGGGAGCAGCCTTCCTTTCCTAGAAATTATCCACATGGGAGCAATCATGATGGCGCCGATATGGAGCCTGAGACAAGGGGAAGATCTCTAGCTAATGAAACAGCAAGAGGTCAAGACGCACTGGAAAATCAGCAAGATGAGGATGTCATCGTTATTTAGTTCATTTCCTTCTCATAACAGCAACATTTGTACTCTTGTCTATGTAGCATTCTGGTGCCAAAGTTAGTTGCATTTGTTAATCTTGTAAGACGATGTAGAGTTCTCTTTGTATGTTCTGTTTCAGTAACTTTTAGTTGTGCTGCAACAATGGACTCCTTCCTCCACTGAATAAAGCTGCTTCTGTTTTCTTTTCCTTTTACCTTTTCTTATAATTGTAGTGTTCATGCCAGTTTGCGCTCCATCATTTTACAGAATACTCCCTCCGTTCCAATTTATGTGAACATGTTTGACTGGTTACGGAGTTTAAGAAAAAATAAATACTTTTGGAATTTGTGGTCCTAAACAAGTCAAAAAGGGGCCTAGAGTATGTGTCGTTATAAAGTTTCTCATTAAGGATAGAATTGTACGTTTAAGCTAAATTATTTTCAAATTTAAAAATGGGTCATTCTTTTTGGAACGAACTAAAAAGAAAATAGGTTCACATAAACTGGACCAGAGGGAGTAATTCTTATCGGCCACTAACACAAGTTCCGGAGATTCCACCCACCAAAGCTGAGATGGATCATATAGCGTCTTCTTGACTACATTGGGGATTTGAACTTAGTACCCCATAATTTTTAGAGTGCAAGACTAACCCTTGGGTGTTAATTTCAAAGCGACTATATGGGTATTTGAACTTAGGGTGTCTTTAGTACAACGGAAAATGTTTTTTTGGAAAACAAGTAGTAATCTTATTCATTTTCTGGTATTTGGTACGCAAATTAAGGAAAATGACTTCTCAAGAGTATTCATAAATAATTTAGATATAATAAACATGAAGTCATAAACTTTCGAACCAACAACCTTCCAAACCCACAAATTTCATAAACTTTTGAACCGCTAAACTTTCGAAACTGCGAAATTTCGAACTCGTGAGGGTGTGTGTGGGGATGCAGAAAAACGAAAAAAATAGAAATTTGAAATTGCTTTGCTGGGGTAGGGTGGGTGATAACGAAAAAACTGAAATTTTAAAAAAAAAAGCCTTTTTCGAAAAATATTTTCCTTCGTACCAAACACACCCTTAGCTTCCCATAATTTTTAGAGTGCAAGGGTGTTAATTTCAAAGCCCCCATCCCACCAACAAATATAGACAATTGAAATGTGCCAAAGAATACAAAAAGTGTTGCGAAGGCATTGCATGTATTTCATAAATAACTTAATGCACATGAAAATCATAATGTGGTAATGAATTCCAGAATCAGATTCACCATGTCAGCATCAAAAGCAGACCCTTCCATTTGAAAATGGCTAGCTCCTTCAATAAGATGAGTTGTATTATGGCCTGCAGCATCCTTCAACTTGTTCTCCAACTGTTTAACACTGGTAAACCCATCCTTAGTACCCATCACAAACAGTTTTGGTTTTGGGGATTGTAGTATCGCCTTTTGGTGCCTTCCAAATAGAATTGAAGCAGTAAAACCAAAAGGATATCCCAAGCTCACATACGCAACTACTTCCTCTACTTTATCAACTGCTGATCCAGCTATTGCTGCTCCTGTTTTCAGGGTAAGAGAACATGAGATTCAACATGAAGTTTTCTTTTATTCTCTTTTACGATTTCGAAATCACGGTGTTTGATTGTAGGAAAATGCAACAAGACAACCATTTAAAAACAAAATAGAACTAAGACCACAGTAATGAGGACATAAGCAAACTGGACCAAAGAGCTTAAGATTTTGAGTTTTTCTAGTGCTAAACCAGTTTATATCAAATATTGTTTCCTCTCCTCCAGCTCCAACTGTCTTGTTTGGAGTTCACATCTAACAGTAGTAATTTCTCTTCAAAGAATTTTTTGCAGGTAATCTACCCCGTCCACCAAAGTTTAGGCAGATGACCTCATCCGAGGGTTTAATTTTGGATCTTTTTAGGTTTTAATTTCTCCTTAGCTCCCCATTTGAGGGATCGTATTGTGTATGTTGTTGTCGTTGTTTAATTTCTACTAAGCCCAAATCACATGGTCATCCCTCAAGAATAAGGACCCGTTTGATCATAGATTTTGCTAAAATAAACTTGGGTTTTGTTTGACAAACACATGGTTGGCCATAGATTTTGCCTATATTTTGGCAAAATCCCAAATCGCAAAATCCCTAATAATACATATGTTTTTCCTAAATAAATTTGAAAAATATGCATTTTCATCTTCAAGCCAAATTTCACCCGAAACAAATTTTTCAAAATAAATTTGGAAATCTAGGGCAAAACGCAAGCTAAGTTTTATGTGGAACCAAGCGGAAATACAATAGAAAATTCCAAATATAGCACTTGAAAAGTCAATTTTTAAAATAAAACAACTTCACTCTTTTTCAGCAAATACGAAAACATTTGCTAAATGACAAAAATATGAACGGGCAGAGGAATGACAAAAATGAGCAATTTCAATAATCATCAAACGAAGCAAGGATTAGACGCATAGAATATCGAACTGACCTGCAGAGGAACCAACAATGATGATTTTCTTCGTTGAGAAGTTAGTAACAGCCCAATTGCAAACGGAGATAACATCGTTAATTTCAGCGGATCCGGTGAGAGAAGCACGCCCACTGGATTTCCCAGCACCTCTACTGTCAAAAGTAACAGCAATTACTCCTCGATTAGACAATCCTCTAGCTATGCCTCTCATCAACGCTTGACATCCACCTAGCACCGAATAGGGATGCACCAACACTGCCACGACAACGTTTTCCGTGGAGGAATTGTTGCCGGAGATTGGCTGGTAAACTCGAGCGTCCAATGTCACACCGTCGGTGCTCTCAATGGTACAACTGGTTCTGCTGTTGGTACTACCTTGTTCAGCCATGGATTAGA
This sequence comes from Nicotiana knightiana, assembly GCA_005239525.1. NCBI lineage: Eukaryota > Viridiplantae > Streptophyta > Magnoliopsida > Solanales > Solanaceae > Nicotiana > Nicotiana knightiana. The sequence goes on along the minus strand of ML376226.1, from coordinate 40,824 downwards.
GATGAGTTGATGGTGTTAATGTTGCTTGGGGTTTCGGGAAGAATTAAAGTGGAAAATGATGATTGGGTTTATGAGGAAGAATTAAATGAGAATGAAGACTGGTTGGTTGGGCCGTTGGAGGAGTATGTGACTTTCTATAATTTGAGAAAGGTATGTATATTTAACTATTAAACACTTATCTTAATACAAAATGTGCCTATTAAATACAAATTTGACAATACTAGACCAAGATATGGCCCTTCTCATTCCTCCTCGTCTTCCCCTGTAAAACCCTCATTTCCTCCACAGTCAATTCTATATTTCCTCCATCGTTGTGAGTTTTCCCTTGCTTTAATAAATACTCAATGAATAACCAAAAAGAAAATATAGTAAAAACATTGTAGCATCAACATCAATGGGCGTGGAAGCTACTGTTTATAGTGAACTGATCTGATTCAAAATGATAAATAAATAAGACTAAAAATAAGACTTAGCATTGAAATCAAAGAAAATGGTAGGCCTGGCTCCGGGAGCGATACTTCTGAAGGCAGAAATAAGAGCAATATAAAACAGAAAGTAAAATTGTATTATATAGCTTGAGAGTAGAATGTAACATAAGTTTTGCCCAAAATTTCGTGTCCACAGTGGTTGTTGAAGCTACTATTTATAACTATACCTAGGAAATAAGATCCTAGGATCAAGCCCTTGTTAAATGACAATAAAGGGGAAAATTGATGAGTATGTAATGACATGCTATGAATACAAATATTCTCTGAAACAACAACTGCCCATTTAATGCCCGAAAATATTCTTCATTAAATGTTTTCCGATGGCAAATATTCGATTTGCTCACGTTGATTGTGTTCCCTTCGTGGTTCATTTGATACCAAGGGTAGCTGTCGTTCCTGGTACTGGCTGTTACTTGATTCATCTTTTGCCTGTCTTCGTTTCCACATGTCGCATTACCATTCGATCATTTAATATAAGCCAATTTTATCCTATATAGATAGCCCCCTGCTTTCTGGTGGCACATATTTGTGTCATCGGGAAATTGGTGAAGATTCCTTTCTTGGCGGAAATTTTTTTGAAACTTTCTGAGCATTCACTGACGCTTGATAAGACACACGTCTCCTCACATTTAATACCCCAAACATATGTTGCCCCACGATTCAATAATATTTTCGCCGGTTCTCGAGGATCATGGCCATGATTTTTTCCATCCATATCTTAACTTATACGCATCACTTTGCCTGATTCACTTCTAAAAATTTCATAAGCTCTTTTATCCTTTTTGAACTTAACTTCATTTTGCTTCCACCTCTCTCCGATATTCTTCAAAAAACTCTATCTCTTCCCATTATTATGGCGTCTTTCAATGAATCTTGTAAGAACTCTGGTCTTCTCTTCTGTGGAGGCCCGAAGAGAAGCATAGATAAAGAGGTTGATGTTGATGTTGATCCCTCTAGGGTAAGCACCATCATACCCAAACACTTTAACACTGTTAATGACTTCCAAGAGAAGTTTTCCTCCGTGTCTTCACGAACATGGGTCGTTGGCATATATCTTTCCTCTATTCGCTCTTCCAGTATTCTTGTTGTGAGAGAGGATTGCAACTGCCTAGATCTTAACATCATCTCTCCTGACTTGATAGAGTGAGTCACCTTCTCCAAAGAAGGCTTTACGTATGTCTATACACCTTGGGTCCATTTTCTTTGAGCGGGGGGCTCGCCCCCGTGATCTTGGAGTTTTGCCATCGGTACTAAGTCTATTTGGAACAAGTGGACCCTTTGTATGGTGAAGGATGTCTTGTCTGAGCCAACTATGCATGGAGACGGGGAAAACCCTAACCCTAACACATATTATGAACCTCTACTCCCCCAAAATCTTCCGTGGGGGAGTAATAAATTTCAGTAAGCGTGGTCTCCACGTCCTTCTCAGCAGCGTGGGTGATGACAATGATCGTGGATGGATGGAGAAATTTATCATCATCGCTACCAAGGATATCATCCCAGACGACTCTATCCTTCCCTAAATCATGGAAGCGTTCACGCAAGTTTATATCTTATTCATTACTTCGTAGAAAGAACTCTTCCAGTTTTTTACGACCTCTTTGTTCTTGTTCTTTTAGCTGTTCGGTGGACACCACTAAGGGTTCAAGGCCTGGACCAATGGCTTTAGAACATTTTGGATATTACAATGCCAAACACCCGCCGGTGGAAGGAGATAGCCCCCAAATATGGGTGGAGAGCCAAGAACCACGGTAAACTAATTTCTTCTTTCTTCTGCCTCCATACGAGCATAAATTAATTTACTAACTACATCTTTTGCTTGATTCAGGGCTCCCAAGGCTCTGTTACCTGTACCGAAATGGATGTTTTGGTTGATCCCTCAGAGGCTTTGAGGTTGCTGCAAGGCTCACTCGGAGTGGTGTACGCGGACCTGCTTCTAGTGAAGGTTCTTCCTCTCGGAGTACCCAACTGGAGAACACGCAACCAAAAAGGCGGTGTTCTTCCTCGACTGGGCATAAAAATAAGAAAATAAAGACCATAGCAACCGAACCGACCACTGTGGTTGTTGTGGAAGACGGAGAAGCCAGCGATGAAGTGACTCCCCTCGAAAGAAGAAGAATAACTTCATCAGCTCAATCGGATGCTCAACCGGGAGAGCTTCAAAACCCGACCGCAGATGAGGTACACGCGCTTTGGGGTGAGTTTGTCATAGTAGAGGATGTTGATTCTCGCTTTCCAACCCCCATCGCTACTTCTGGTCCTGGGAAGTCGGACACCAAGACTCTTTTGCCTTCGGTTGACAAGCAACCAATAACCAGTATTTCTCCCATTGCAGCTGCTTCACAACCAACATCACCACCAACTTCACGCCCTTCTAAAACAATTGCTCCTATGACACCAGCATCAGCTGCATTTTCTCCGCCAGTGATTCCCAAGAGGAGGGTACTTCTCCTCCCCATTCTCCTGACCACAGGAATTTGAGGCATAACTACTCATCCCCTTCCCCAAATCACTGTGAAGAGTTTTCGAACTCGAATCCATTAAATTCAAATCTTAAATCTACCTTTGGGTTGAGTGTCACTTCCTCGGTCTCGAAGGAGTGTCATCTGTTGTCCATGACGGTGGAACTTGTCAATTATCTGAAGCCATTGGCTTCAGAGAAGGATAAGAAGAAAATACACTCCCTTTCAGGGAAGTGTATGTTGAATAACACCATGCATAATGCGTCATCAATATTGTATTTGTTCTCTTACTGCTTGTTTTTTACTTGTTTGCTGTGACGAAATTTCTAACTTAAATATACCTTTTTGTAGGCCAACTTCCTCGCTTCCGAAGGACTTCAGAGATTGATCCTTGATAGTGAAGGGCTTATGTCCGAAACTATTGGCGGAAAGGTATCAACTTGAGGCGTGCCTCCCAGTGCTAGAGGCAAAGGTTGTTGAAGCGGCCAAGCTTGAGGCCTGGTTGCGGCAGAGTGAGCAGGAGGTGATGGCCCGCAGTCAATACGCCACTCAGCTACATGCACAACTTTAAGATACTAAGGCTAGGTGGGTTGAGTCTCAAGATGTTGCTCTTGCTGCTATCGAGCGCGAATCTGCCCCAGTTGAGCGAGTAAATAACTTGGACGCAGTTGTGTACTCCAAAATCGAAGAGGTTGCTACCGCCTAGGAGAAGTGTACCCGGATGGAAGAAAGGTCTAAGAAGATCATGGAGGAAAATTGGGTTCACATATCTACACTCCGTGATCTTGATCTTAGCCTTGGTGCCACAAAATCCGAGCTGGATAGTCTCCAGGCCGAGGTTGAAAAGCTTAAATCCATACTCCAGTTCCAAGAAGATTCCCTTGTATTTGAAATGATACGCCATGTATCATATGAGGAGAAAAACCTCGGAGGAGGCCAAAGCGGGCGTCGTCGATATTGATGATGAAATCCCAAGGCCCGAGCATTGGAGTTAACTACCCGAGAGCGTCTCCCGGCTAAGCCTGACGCAACTGACTCTTTGAGTACCTGTTCCAAGTATTCAGGAACTGAGGAGGAATTTGAAGGAAATGATGATGAAGGCCAAGATCCTGCTTCGGCGGTAGATCCGCCCACTTCTCCCATGGGAGGGCGTAGATGCCTCTCTCCTCCCTAGTTCCTGTGGCGATGGAGTTTAGATTTTTTCCTCTTTACTTTGGTATTTTGTACTCATACTGCTTGACATGTTGATAAATAAAGAAGACTTTTATTTAAATATTGCGCAAAGTTTATTCCTTTTGCGTCGAATTAGATAGGGCTTTGAGTGTATTTTCATCCGGTAGCTTTTGGGCTCTAGACATAAATTCTTCCGAAACCAACCCTTTACTAGAAGGGTTTCATAAGATAGCGACATCTTATGTGTACGGTTCTCTTAAAGATGATACTTCCTATTCATTTCAGCATAAACATTTGAAGTTTTTAGTTAACTTTCAAATGATAAAATCAATTCATCGTTTGAACAAGAAACAAGATAAAAATAAAAGGACTTTATTTTATTCCTTCTATCTTCAAAAGTACATAAACATTTGTTTGCTGAATAAAGAAATTGCTAATACATGTGGCTAACTTGTACAACTTGTTTCTACGGGACTGACAATGCAGTCCCCGGTCCCGATGAGACATTATTGTTCCCGGGTCTCGTAGTCCCAGTTTCGTGGCAATCATGGTGCCATTTTCTCATATTATTCCCCCTAGTGTTCGAATGCAAATTATGCCAAATGGAACACTGGAAGTCTTGTTCCATTGAGAAAAAAACACTTGTGAATGGTTGAATAATCTTTGGTTCGATGGCAAGCTTTGCTTCCCATTAGGAACTTTGCCATGAAGCCAAAAATTATTTAACCATCCCATAGTGGCTTATCGTATCAATGCCTTATCAATTAAAGGTCTTAATTTTGCTGATGATGCTCCCTTCGTAGTATGCTTTCTATTGTTGCGTCATTAAAAACCTTGCCAGAAAAACCCGATTGGGACAAAAACTAGTCGAAGGGAAAAATATCGCAGCTCATACTTTCAGTGTCGGTAGGACCCATCAGCAATAATACCTTTTGAGGTGAGTCGCGTTCCAATTTCTAGGAAATTTGACTCCATCTTGGTTCTCCAGCTAGTATGACCCTTTACCTGTGACAACTGAAACTCGGTAGGGCCTTCCCCACGCGGGCCCAACTTCCCTGCGTTGATCTCTCAAGTATTCTGTGTCACTTTTAGCAGAACTGAGTCACCTACTTTAATGTAGCAGAGATGGACCTCCGGTTATAGTACCTTTTTATCCTCTACTTTTGAGCCACCATCCTTACGTATACCAAGTCCTTGTGTTCATCGAGCAGTTCCAACTTTACCAGTAATGCGTCATTATTTGCTTTTTCGTCTGTTTGGAAGAACAGTAAGGTTGGTTCTCCTACTTCCACCGGGATCAAAGCCTCTGCATCGTATACGAGAGAGAAAGGTGTCTCCCCGTGCTTAATTTTGCCATCGTGTGGTAGCCCATAGCACACCCGGTAACTCCTCGGGCCACTTGCCTTTAGCTGCTTCTTACCTCTTTTTAAGGTTTTGAATAATCACCTTATTGGTTGATTCCGCAGGCCCATTAGCGTGAGGATGGTATGGTGAGGATGTAATCCCTTTGATTTTCAAGTCTTCCAGAAATTTTGTGACTTTGGAACCTATGAACTTTGGTTCGTTATCACAAGCAATCTCCTTCAGTATTCCAAACTAGAAAATCATATTTTCCCATAGGAAGTCGATCACTTCACGTTCACTGATCTTTTGGTAAGGACCTACTTCGACCTATTTAATGAAGTAATCAGTTCAAATTAAAAGGAATCTTACCTTCCCGGGACCCGGTGGCAACGACCCAACTATATCCATCCCCCATTTCATGAATGGCCATGGGGACAATACCGAATTCAAGAGATCTGCCAGTTGGTGTACCAATTTTGCATGGTGCTGACACTTGTCACATTTCTAAACGAATACCTTTGCGTCTTGCTCCACTTTGGGCCAATAGTGTCCTGCCCTAATCAGCTTTAGCACCAACGAACCTGCACCAGTATGGTTCCCGCAAATCCTTTCATGGACCTCTCTCATTATTTATTCGTCCTCTGAGTCTTCTAAACATCGGGACAACGGGCCTTGGAAATACCTTCTATATAATTGTCCACCCAAGAGGCTGTAGCGAGCCGCTTTGGTGTGTAGTGCCCGGGATGCCTTCGGGTTTTTGGGCAGCTTACCATGCTGAAGGTAATAAATGAACTCATTCCACCAGTCCCAAACCAAGTTGGTTGTAGTTACTTCACAATATCCGCCCACATCCAGTACCGAGTGCATAATTTAAACGACAATACCGAAGTTAGATCCTTTCATTTCTGTGGACGACCCAAATTGGCCAATGCATCTGCTTACACATTCTCTTCTCTCGGGATGTGTGTGATCAACCATTCCCCCAATTGTGCTAGCAGATTTTGAACTTTAATCACATATTGTTGCATGTGCTCCTCCTTTGTTTCGAAATCCTATACACTTGGTTAACTACCAGCTGGGAATCACACTTGATTTCTATGACCTCGGAGCCAAGTCCTTGAGTCACCTCGAGTTCTGCAATCAAAGCCTCATACTCGGCTTCATTGTTAGTGAACGGAACAATTTTATGGCCTACCTCAGGGTTTCTCCTGAAGGCGTGATTAGGACCACCCCGATCCCGGACCCTTTCACATTGGAAGCTCCATCCATAAATAAGGTCCAAACTCTTGATGTCATTTCCGACACCATCACTGCTTCTTTAGCAGACAAGGATAATAACCCGGAACTGAAATTGGCCCCAAAGTTGGCTAAAATTTGTGATTGGATCTCAGTCCTGGGTTTATATTCAATATCGAACTCACTGATTTCGACCGCCATTTAGCCAACCGGCCTGACGATTCAGGCTTGTGAAGAACATTCCACAAAGGGAAGGTCGTCACAACGACTATCGGTTGGCATTGAAAATAAGGACTAAGCTTTCAAAAGGCGACTATGAGAGCTAAGGCCAATTTTTTGAGGTGTGGATAAGGAGTCTCCGCTCCTGACAAAACTTTTGCTAACATAATAGACATGAAATTGCGTACCTTCGTCCTCCGGACTAGAACAATACTTACCGCTATCTCCTAGACCGCTAAGTATATTAGCAGTTGTTTACCTTCCCCCAGTTTTGATAATAGTGGAGGGCTTGATAGATAGCGTTTCAGGTCTTTACGACCTGTTGACATTCTGGAGTCGATTCAAAATTCTTCTTCTTTTTTAGAAGTGAGAAGAAATAGTGACATTTTTCTGAGGATCATGAGATGTACCTACTTAGAGCGGCTGATGTCGCCCAAATTCACACTATTACTTGGGATTATGAGGCGGTCGATGCAATTATAAATACCCAACGCGAGTCGGGGTCGATTCCACAGAGAGCTTTATGTGGGATTAGGTATATTCCTAGTCTAGTGTATGGTGTGTCCAAGATTGCACTTCCACATTTTCAGTTGTTCTTTCTACTTATAATTGTTATGTTAATGCTTGAAATTATAAAGCTAAGAGACAATGTTTTTGGTTTTATTATTTTTCAGGTTATAAAAGATCTAGAGCTGCAACTTCCGCCTAGTTGGTTACTTAACGGATTGAGAGCTTTAGGGCATGTTTGGTTGATCGACATACAATATAACAATCACACGCGATTACGCACTCTATACCTCTCAGTAGTTTGAGTGATTTTGCCCAATTTGGCTTTCTCAAGTCCAAATGGGTATTTCACGAAACAAGTGATAGATGCTCAACTCGGGTCTTACTATCTCTAGATTCAACCCTTTAATTGGGGCTATCAATTTCTTGAGTACACCTCAACTTCTTGTTAGCCAAGTTTTCCTAGACTTAGTCTCCCTTTCTCAAGTAGAAACTAAGTCAATTAGTCATGAATCAATGTTTGCAACCATCAATTCTTAAATTCAAGAAAGAACTAGGCTAAAGATCATATACCCGATCATAAATAAGCCCAAATAAATCACCCATTAAGTACCCATACTAGGGTTAGATCACAACCCTAACTAAAGGATTTAGCTACTCATAGAAAATGAAGAAATTAAAGAAGAAACTAAGATCAAACTCATAATATATGATTAAGAGAAGAAAATATAATGTTAAAATGATACTCTATTACAAAGTTACCCAAAACAGTAAAAGAAAAACGACTTTATGTTCTCAGGTGCTCCAACTTAACCTAAAAAATGACAAAAAGTTCTATTTATACCCAGCTAAAATTATCAGACAGAAGTGCCCCTGCGGAGGTTTTGTGGCCGCACAATTCTGTGTGCAGTCCGCACTTTGAGGCTGACTTGGCAGGGTGACTTTTTGCGGCCGCATAAATCTGGGGCACGACCGCACTTCCTCTGATTGTGCGGACCGCACATTTCTGAGTGCGGCCGCACTTTTAGCATTCTGCGGCCGCACAATAATAGTGCCGTTCGCACTTCTTCATATCCCCAAAAGACATATCTATGATTCTTGTCTTCTGCGGCCCACAATAATTGTGCCGTCCGCACTTTGTTAAGGAATTATGTCGGTGTCTCTTCAAAGTCTGGGGCCGCACATAGTATTGTGCGGTCCGCACTTTGGTCCATTTTGCCTTGTTTGGTCCTTGTCCAATTTTACTCCTTCTTGAGTTGATTTTCATTTATTTGGCTCGTTTCCCAATATTCCTGCAAGAAAGCACATTTTTTCTGGGGAATACCTTTAAGCATTTTGAGCTAAAACGTAAGTACAAGAGAGCAAATAAGCAGTCAAAATCCCTACTTATCAGCGGTCAATCTTCCAGTTAGCCTTCACACTTCTTTTACGCTTGTCAGCTAGTTTCGGATGTTCTCGATGGCTTTGATCTTATCGGGATTTACCTCGATCCCCCTTTGTGGAACAAAGAAACCCAAGAACTTACCAGAGCCAACCCTGAACGTGCATTTTTTCGGGTTAAGCTTCATGTTATGCTTCCTTAGGATATCAAAGGTTTCTTGGAGGTGTTTTAAATGATCAACTGCATTTAATGATTTGACCAACATGTCATCTATGTATACTTCCATTGTTTTACCAATTTTCTTCTCGAATATCTTTTTCACGAGCCTCAAATAAGTGGCTTCGATGTTTTTAAGCCTGAAGTGCATCATAATATAACAATATGTGCCGAAGTTCTTTATGAACGAAGTTTTTTCCTGATCCTCCGGGTTCATCTTAATTTGGTTGTATACGAAATAGGCATAAGGAAACTCATTAAATCGTGCCCAGCCATTGCATCAATCATTTGATCGATGTTTGGCAGCGGGAACGAGTCTTTAGGTCACGCCTTATTCAAGCTTTGTAATCTACGCACAGTTGAACCTTGTTATTCATTTTTGGAACTAAAACTACATTAGCCAACCATTCAGAATACTTTACCTTCCGTATTGAACATATATCAAGTAGTCGAGTTACTTCTTCCTTAGCAAACCTGTTTCTGACCTCGGTAATCGGGCATTTCTTTTGCCTTACCGGAGAGGCGCTTGGGTCCAGGCTTAGGTTATGCATGGCCACCTCTATTGGGATACCCGCCTTATCTGAGTGCAACCATGAAAACTAATCAAGGTTAATTATAAGGAATTCAATAATTCCTTACCTGAGTTTGGGATTGAGTTTGGTTCCCAGGTGAAACTTTCTCTCCAAGAATTCCTCGAACAAAGGCACTTGTTCGAGTTCTTCTGTTGTGGATTTGGTCGCGTCTGTCTCCTCCGGTACCTGGAAGTATCTTGGTAACTGGTGGGATTCTAACAACTCCTCGCCCTTATCATCTTCACTTTTTACAGGAGCAGGCACCGGTTCCTGTAAGTGCTATTTGTTGGGCTCCTTCCCTTTACTGCTGGAAATCGATACTGCATTAATTTCTTTTGATGCCGGTTGATCGCCTCTTATCTATTTGATTCCCTCTGGAGTCAGGAATTTTAGCAGTTGGTGTTATGATGATGGCACAACCTTCATCTCATGTAATCACGATCTGCCGAGAATTATTTTGTAGCCCATGTCACCGTCAACCACTTCAAATAAGGTGGTCTTCGTAACCCCTTTGACATTCGTGGGCAGCAGGATCTCCCTCGATTTGTCAGACTTGCCAAGTTGAATCCAGCAAGGAGTTTTGTTGCCACTCTCCATTGAATGATGTTGGCTGAGCTTCCTAAATCAAACCAAAACACGTTTAATCTTAAAATTTAGAACATTAAGAGAAATTACAAGGGCATCGTTATACGACAGAAGAAGTACGGTGGCGTCTTCCTCCGTGAAGGTGATATCATCTTCAGCGACTTCCCGGAGTCTCTTGTTGTGTGTCACTAATACCTTTGTTTTCTTGGATGCCGATAAAGTTATACCGTTGATTTCATTCTCTTTGAAAATCATATTGATAGTTAGCCGAGAAGGGTCTTCCCCACCTTCGGGAGTTCTGCGTTGTCTCGGTTGTGGCCGTAATTGTTCTTGGTTCGGTCACTCAAGAAATCCCTGAGATGGCCATTCCTCAATAGAGTTTCCACCTCCTCACGCAGATGCCGGCAGTTCCCAGTTCTGCAGCCATGAGTCCCATGATATTCACACCATAAGCTGGGATCTCTCTGAATGGGATCAGATATGATTGGCTTCGGGAATCACGCTTCCTTGATGTTTCTCATTACTGATACCAGCTCCACTACAATGATGCTGAAACTATAATCTGACAGCCTGGGATATGAGAAATCTTGGGTCCCTGGTACCTATTTTGTTTGTAGCAACCTGTTGTTCTGGCCTCAGTCAATTCTTTTATCGGGAGCGAACCTATCAGTGGACCGGAATCCTTTGCCGCTGCGTCTTTCAGCTCTCTCGTAAGACAAGAATCGACCTTTAAAATATCGTTGGCCTGCATCAAAATCATCCTTGAATTTATCTCGTTTCTTGTCTCGGTCCCGTCCCTTGGTTGATGTCAGGGAACTTGAGCTGATCATCTTCTATCCTTAACTTCGATTGATAATGGTTATAGACATCCTCCCATGTGTCGCTTGGAACTCGAGCAGGCTTTCCTTCAATTTGCGGGGGCGTCGGAGCTCCTTGGGTTCAAACCCTTGGTGAATTCCTCTGCTTCTCACTCATCTGGTACGACTGGTAGAAGTATCCTGTCTTTCTGGAACCTAGTAATGAACTCTCGCATCAATTCGGACTCACCTTGTGCAATCCTATATATGTTTGCCTTCCAGGCCTGGACCTTTCTGGCCCCGGCATGGGCCTTTATGAATGAATCGACGAGCATTTTAAAAGAATCAAATGAATGTTTGGGCAAAAGTGAATACCATGTCAAGGTCCCCTTCATGAGGGTTTCTCCAAAAAACTTCAACAGAACTGACTCAGTCTCATGTTGAACCAAGTCGTTTCCTTTCATCGACGTTGTGTAAGTTGTGATGTGGTCCTAAGGATCTGAAGTCCCATCGTACTTTGGTACGTCTAGCGTTTTAAACCATTTTGGAATTAATTCCGGTACTACGCTCGGCTTAAATGGTAACTAGGTATGCTTCTTCGAATATAGGCCTTTCAAAACTGGTGGTGCACCCGGAATTTGGTCCATTCGGGCGTGAACCTCCTTCGCGTCTGATGCATCCGCTCGTTCATCTCTCTCATGAATCTCATGAGTTCGATTTTGAAAGGATCAAGTTGTCGTTACCGGACCCGCTACCGGTTCCCCGGCTCATGATTGCTGGGCCAAACTCCTTTGAGCTCCTTTGAGCTGCTTGATTTGTAGGAGCGTCGGGAGGAACTGGGCCTCTTCCTTTTGAATTGTTGGAAGCACCTGATAATTAGTTCTGTCATGACCTGGTCCTGCCTTAAGAGATGGCCCATGATGGCTTTTTGCTGCTTCTTCATGATCTTTACTATTTTTTCAACGTGTTCGTCCTCCGCATCATCGGGAGTTGGTTCCCGCACATGTCAGGGGTGCCCGGAATTGCTACGTTCCCCTCGTTGCAGGTGCCATTGATTGAATCCTCATGTTGAGACAGATTTTCATGCGTCTCAACATTGTGTGCAATGTTAACATCTTTAACTGTCATTTTTTTTATTTTTTGCTATGAAACAAAGAATAACAAGTTAGTAATAGATGCAAGGATCAACTCAATTACACAATTGTCTAAGCCCCACGGTGGACGACAAACTATTTACCCGTAAAACAGTACAGTTAAATTTGTTACGTTGTTTATAGACAAGCGAACTGATCTGATCCAAAATGATAAATAAATATGATTAAAAATAAGACTTAGCATTGAAATCAAAGGAAATGGCAGGCCTGGCTCCGGGGAGCGATGCTTCCGAGGACAGAAGTAAGAGCAATATAAAATCGAAAGTGAAGTTGTATTATTTAGCTTGAGAGCAGAATGTAACATAAGTTTCGCCCAAGATTTCGTGTCCACAATGGCTGTTGAAGCTAATATTCATAGTTATATCTAGAAAACAAGATCCTAGGTGCAAGACCCTCTTAAATGACAATAAAGGAGGTCATTGATGCGTATGTAACGGTATGCTATAAATGCGAATATTCTCTGAAACGGCTGCCCATTTACTGCTATGAAATATTTTTCTTTAAATGCTTTCCGATGGCAAACATTCGATATGCTCGCGTTGATTGTGTTCCCTTTGGGGTTCATCTGATACCAAGGGTAGCTGTCGTTCCCGGTACTGGCTGTTACTTGATTCATCTTCTGGCTGTCTTTAATTTCACATATCGCTCTATCATTCGACCATTTAATATAAGGAAATTTAACCTGTACAGTACTGTCTAATGTTGTCGAGGTGTTTTAAATAGGTGATTTTCAGGGGTAACTAAATGTTTGTTTTTCCAAGTATTAATGATAGTGGTTGCCTTTGTAATTTGTGGCTACCACATTAACAGAGCTTCAAAGAAGTATTTCCTTTTCTTTATTATCTTCTGTATATTAGAAATTGTTTGTTCCCTCGTCTGAATTGGACGAATTATTCAGTCGTCAGTCATTTTTGTTCGAAGAATTTTTTTTTTTTACATTTGGAGGATTTGTTCCTTTTTATTTTTGGATTTTAAGGAACGATCTGTAAAAAGGAAAAAAAATTAACGGATCGGAAATTCATTTTTTTGGGCAAAGCGCCATAGCTTGCGACAGAAAGATCTTTTGTACTGACTCTGCTTAGATTTAGAGCTATCTCGCGTTATTAGAAGTTGTATTGTGCACGTATTTGTGCCACCTCAAGTGTTAAATAGGCATAAGTATTAGTGTGTCTAAGTAACAATATCGGACAAGTTTAAGAGATAGATATATGTAGATAATAAATCACGTCGAGAAAATAAAATCAAGGCTGAAAAATATCGCGACATTCATAGTATTTGATTTTAAATAATATGAGTGTACAATCTCTATGAATCATCTGATTCTTCTTTTCAATAGTAAATAAATTCAAGGGCCGTTGAGCTGGTCTTGAATCTATATTTGTTGTCACGAACGATGATCTTAAATTCAACTAGCATGAACTTTGATTTGAACTCGTGCTCCTTGAATCTTGACTTGTTCTTCGTTCTTGAGCTTGAACTTGATTGCTTGAAGCTTGGAACTTGTGGAGGAATTTGAAACGTTTGATCCACAAGCTCTTTCTTGCTTCTTGTTATAACTTCTGGCCCCTTTTCTAGGTTATGAAGACCCCTATTTATAGTTGTGGAAGGGAGCAGTTGTGATAAGAACAAACTCTTTCCGACCAATCAAATTTAAGTGTGACATGACCGCATTTGATTGACTATAACATGTCACTTGCACACGTGACGCAGTTTCATTGCCCTTTTGATTTGACTTGACATGCATTATCATTTTGACACGTGGCATGATCCTATTTGCTCTTCCGTTTGATTTGGCGTGCCACGTTATTTGACATCTGGCACTAAACTGGTCCTCCATGAGGATGACATCTATTTGGGCTTATTGAAGTGAGCTCATCACTTTAGCCCAATTAAATGGGCTAGCCCAATGGATTAAGACTTATTTATTTAATCCATATATATTGAACATATATATATAATATCATTATATTAGCCCATAATATTTATTTGGACCAATATATCTTGAATTTAAAATATAACCTAAATTTTTTTATGGATTTAATTTTAATAAAATTTATATGCCTACAAATACCCCCTACTTCAAAACTTGTTGAGGTATAGACTTATCGTAACCGAAAATAAATAATGAAGTACTGGCGGACTATCAAATTTGCCTTAGGCCAATTTAGAACATAGAGGATTGTCTATGTAATTTTATTACGTGTACACCCGGTCAATTACTTGAACAACATAATGACGATTTACTTTTAATAGGAATAAGGCAAAACCATTGAATTTCAATATGAAATGGTAATTGCCGCCAGTGATATCCACATCCCCTATTGGGAAAGAAATACTTTGCTTATTGCCGTAATTAGACATAATTTCACATTCTTTTGACAATTCCTACAACAATTTGTGTTGCTCTTGGATTCATACGTTGCCACCATAATCAAACAAATCCATATTAGAATAGAAGGCACATAGTCGAATTCTACACGGAACACAATTATGTCAGCCGCCTTTTGACATCTGATCCCACATCGGTACTGTACTTTCAATAACCATCATGTGACGTCTATAAATACAGTATAATCTTTATTTTATTAATATTACTTTCAGCGTTTGCAAACCACTTTGGATTTATTTTTGACGATTTGGAAGTATTGACACAAAAATAATTTCTTATTCTTTTCTTGTATTTTTTTTTCAATACTTTTTTTTTTTGTCTCTTTTTTCTTGTTAAACAGTAACTTTGTCAAACTACGAAGTACTTTAGGAGTTCGAGACGAAGACCTTTAAAATTTATGGCAGAGGAGTCAAACTACAAAGTACTTTAAAAATTCGAGACGAAGACCTTTAAAAGTTCGCGATGAAGACTTTTAAATTTGCGGCGGAGACCCATAAAGTTCGCGCAAAGATCCTTAAAAGCTCGTGGTCAGAATTTTTAAAAGTTCACAATGAAAACCTTTAAAAGTTCGCGATAAAGACCTTTAAAAGCATGCGATGAAGACCTTTAAAAGTTTGTGGCGAAGACCCTTGAAAGCACGTGATGAAAACTTTTAAAAGTTCGTGTCAAAGACCCTTAAAAGTTCGCGCAAAGATCCTTAAAAGCTCATGGTCAGGATTTTTAAAATTTTACAGTGAAGACCTTTAAAAGTTCACGGTGAGACCTTTAAAAGTTCACAGTGAATACCTTTAAAAGCACGTGGTGAAAACCTTTAAAAGCTCGTGATGAAGACCTTTAAAAGCTCGCGCAAAGATCCTTAAAAGCTCGTGGTCAGGATTTTTAAAAGTTCACAGTGAAGACCTTTAAAAGTTCGCGGTGAAGACCCTTAAAAGTTCGTGGTGAAGACCTTTAATAACACGTGATGAAGACCTTTAAAAGTTTGTGGTGAAGACCGTTAAAAGCTCGCGATGAAGACCTTTAAAATTTGTGGCGAAGACCGTTAAAAGTTCGCATAAAGATCCTTAAAAGCTCGTGAAGACCTTTAAAAGCACGCAATGAAGGCTCATAAAAAATTCATGATAGAAATCTTTAAAAGTCGGCAGTGGAGACTCTTTAAAGTTCGCCACGAGCACCTTCAAAATTTCAAGACAATCACCTTTAAAAGTTTGAAACATACACTTTTTGGAAGTCCGAACGAAAACCTTAAAAATCTGAATGCCTTTAAAAGTTCGAGACGAACACCTTTAAAAGTTCCCAACGAAAACCTTTAAAAAGTACCTTCAGAATTGTTCCAGACAACATTTTAAAACAAAATTTATGTTGCACCACGCTGTCAATTTCAGATTTGTGCAGTGTCATCAAATTATTCGTATCTTGGTGTAGAAACATCGACATTATGAACCGTTTGATTTCTTGGAAACTGGTCTTCTAAATCTAAAATATGTCCAAAATTCGGGATCAAACACCTTCATAATCGCCGCACGTAATATTTTGAAACTAACTTTAGATTCCACCACGTTGAAAATTTCAGACTTGCGCAGTCTCTCCAAAAAATTCATATCTTGGTGTAGGGACGTCGAAATCATGAACCGCTTGATTTTATGGAAAATAGATTTCGAGATATAGGACATATCCAAGATTTGGAATTAAATAATTTGAGAATCGTCCAAGATATTATTTTGAATCTAACTTTAGATTCTGACACGTTGATAGTTTCAGATTTGCGCGACTTCACCAAAACTCCTATATCCTGATGTAGAAATGTAGGAATCATGAACCTCTTGATTTTATGGAAAATACACTTCGAGATATAGGGAATATCCATAATTTGGAATCAAATAATTTGAGAATCGTCCCAGATATTATTTTGAATCTAACTTTAGATTCTGACATGTTGATAGTTTCAGATTTGTGTAGCTTCACAAAAAAATTTATATCTTGGTGTAGGAATGTCGAAATCACGAACCGTTTGATTTTATGAAAACAAGACTTAAAAACATGAAACATCTCCAAAATGTAGGATTTAATACCTTAAGGATAGTTTCAGATAATATTTCAAAGCAAACATAAGATTTTTGATATACCGATAGTTTCAAATTGGCGCGACTTCGCCAAAACTTTTATGTTTTGGTATGGAAGCCTCGAACTCACAAGACGTTTTTCTTGTTATCGATCTAAATTCAAGATCTCCATTCTCACTAAACATATTGGGTTCAAGTCCCACTGAGTTTGAAGCATTGTGCCAATGAATCTTTCTTCTTATATTTGTATTCCCTTTTGACGCCTTTATTCTCTTCCTTCCTTTCTTTGGCAGTGAGCGAATATGAAGTCCAAGAACTTGAAGGTTATGCGAACATGAATACATAGAGAATCCCCAGACTTTGATGCAAATATTGTCATCATTTCAGTGAAGACACCATTTTGCCATAGCAGCTTGCCCCCTCTAAATCAAATTGGATCCAAAGCTTAACAGAAGAATGATATCTCAACTTGATTTTCAAGTGTTGATTAAACGGGCCTTCGTACTTCATTCGAACAACGATTGGGGCACTATGTATTTTTTGAACTTATGTGACTGAACTCAGAATGAAACTCTCAGCTGCCTACGTACCTCGGTGAAGAGGATCAAGTCATACCATAGTTCAGAATGAGTATTTTTTTTATGTCCTAACTTTTACCTAGGCCGCCTCTTTCGAGGTTTTTCAACCTAGCAGACTTTTTTTTTAATTTTTTTCATGCCTTAACTTTTGCCTAGGTCGCCTATTTCGAGGTTTTCAACCTAGCAGACTCTTTTTTTTATTTTTTTTTATTTTTACTTTTTTAGGTAGGCTGTACACAGTTTAGACTCATGCGGGCCAGGAGTGTAGGAACGTGCAGTTTAGCTCATGCATCAAGGAGCGTTCGAACATGCAGTTTAGGGTCATGCGTCAAGGAGCGTGGAAACTTCAAGGATAATATTTCTTTAGAAACTTTCCATTGATAGGGCCGATTCTCATACCATCTGCATCAACCAGCTTGTAAGTCCCACTTAAGTAAGCTTCTTGTACGACATATGGCCCATCCCATTTTGAAGTGAACTTCCCTACAAGTTTATGGGAAGTAATAATGGGTCTTCGTATGGCAAGGAATTGATCTCCTACTTGAAAGGACCTCGGGCGAACTCTTTTATTGAAGGCGCGAGACAATCGAGCTTGATAACATTCAAGACTCTGTTGAGCTTCCAACCTCTTCTCATCAAGAGTCTCCAACTCTGCTAATCCAAGTCGAGCATTTTCTTGATCAGTGATCCCTTCTTGAATATCCAGTCGTAATGAATGTATTTGACGCTCAAGTGGCTTGACAACTTCGAGTCCATAAACGAGTGAATACGGAGTTGCTTGTGTTGGCGTGCGGTGAGTCGTCCTATATGCCCATACAGCTTCTTCCATACGGTCATTCCAATCTCGTTTGGATTTGGAGACGACTTTCTTCAGCAGGTTGCATAGAGTTTTGTTGAATGCCTCAGCTAGACCATTGGCGGCAACATTGTACATTGAAGAGTTACGTTGCTTGAAGCCAAAGAGATCACAAATCTTGTTCATCAACCTATTATCGAATGACTTTCCATTATCTGTTATTATGTAACGAGGAATGCCAAAGCGATATATTATGTTTACTCGGATGAAACTTGCAACATCTTCTTTCTTTACCTCCTTAAGAGCAACAACTTCGTCCCATTTTGAGAAGTAGTCAGTTGCAACCAAGATGTATAGGTTCCCACTAGAGGACTTTGGCAGTGGTCCAACAACATCCAATCCCCAAGCGTCAAACGACCAGGACGCAACAGTCGGGTGAAACACTTTAGGAGGTTGGTGAATAAAATTCGCATGGAATTGACAAGCCTTGCATCTTCGAACGTAGTCTAAGCAATCTTTTACCATCGTTGGCCAATTATATCCCATACTTTTTATATGGAAGTGGAGCTTTGGTCCAGACTGGTGCGACCCACATACCCAAGAATGTGCCTCTTGCAAAGCTTGGAGTGCTTCTTCTTCCCCTAAGCATCGCAAAAGTACCCCCTCAAATGACCTTCTGTATAGAGTATCTTTGTAGTAAAGGAAGCGAGGTGCACGACGACGGATTTCAGTCCTTCTCCTCGGATTTTCTGGAAGTATCCCATAGCATAAGTAGTCAGTAATGGGTTGTCACCATTCTTCTTTCTCAACTTCAGAAACAACGACAAGATGCTTGAGTTCATTTTCTTCACCTTCAGCCTCATTTGGGTGCAGTACTACCCATTTTTGGCAGACAGTAACTTGCGCTTGATCAGGCAGGGTTAACGATGAAGCTAGGGCAGCTAAAGCATCTGCCTTCTTATTTTCTTTCTTGGCACATGTTGAATAGTTATGCCACCGAGCCTTCCCATTAATTTTTTAGCGTAATCATGATATGTGCGTAGTTCAGCCTTCTTGAACTCGTAACTACCTAAAAGCTGATTGACCACTAACTGGGAGTCATCAAAGACTTGCAATTGCAATTGCTTCATATCAACGGTCGTTTCAAGCCCAAGTATTAATGCTTGTTACTCGGCGACATTGTTGGAACAGATTTGCGTCAACGTAAAAGAGTAGGGCAATACTTCACCTTGAGAAGTGACAAATACTACACCAGCACCAGCCCCCCCACGATGCGCAGCACCATCAAAGTACATCTTCCATGGAGGTTGAACTTCAACGACCATTACGTCCTCATCAGGTAGTTCGTCAGTTAGCTCCCAGTCATCAGGTATCAGATGATCTGCTAAGAAGTCTACCAATGCTTGTCCTTTTACAGCCTTTTAAGGGATGTACGAAATCTCGAATTGTTGAAATTGGAGGTACCATCTCGCTAGTCGATCACTAAGAATAGGTTTTGACATCACGAACTTGATGGGATTTGTTTTAGAAACAAGATGAACAACATGATCTTGAAAGTAGTGCTTCAACTTTTGAATTGATAAAACTAGCGCCAAACACAACTTTTCAATTGGCGAATAGTTCAGATCGTTTGGTATCTTCATCCTGCTCAAGTAGTAAAGAGAGTTTTCTTTCCCCTCACTATTTTCTTGGGCCAGCAGTGATGCTACATATCTTTCTTGTGCTGAAATGTATAGTATCAACGACTTTCTGAGTATAGGGGCTGCTAAAACTGGAGGCTTCATCAAGTAGGATTTAATGCTCTCAAAGGCATTGCTACAAGCTTGGTACCACTTGAAAGGAACACCCTTCTTCACGAGGCGACTGAATGGTTGGCACCTCCTAGCTAGGTTTGAGATGTGTTGACCCATGTCACTGCATAGTTTTGAAGATTGACAAATGGTTGACCAGTTGAACTAGGTCCATCAGAGCACACATCTTGAACTGAATAACTGGCACATGAACCGTATATGCATATGAGGTATTTGTGAATGTGAAATATCAATGAACCAAGAGATTGTCTCCTAATGCGAAAAGGTTGCAAACTGATGAGAAGATTGAAGTCGAATTCAGCAAGGAAAGTAACAAAAGAAAGGAAGTTGAGTTTGATACAAATTTGTTCACCAAGGTAGAGTTGGACTAGAATTGGATGACAAGCTCAACTGACTCTATAAATACTTGCTGTATTTCTGCTGGAATTCGACACACACAAAAGCTGAAGTGAATCAAAGTCTAAAAGCAAAGTTCCCAGAGTTATTTTGCTAGCAGAATCATTGTGCGATTAAAAGGCTATAGTTCAACTAGAAGAACCAGTTCCATCTGATTAATTTTTGAGTCTAGTTGATTGTAGTAGGAGTTTTAATATTGTATCTTTTTAGCTTTCATGGAAGCAATTGTAATAGGTATGCATTGTTCAAGTTAGAGTTAACTTGAACTTGTAGAAATTAGCTAGGGGCTAGTTACTACAAAAGGATTAGAGTTAGTCCTAGGATTACAAAAGAGTTTATTTTGTAAGTCTGTTTGGCTTAGAGTTTTAGTGAAGTGTTTGAGCAAATCCTACTGAGGAGTAGGTCGTGGTTTTTTCACCTTTTGAGCCAGGTGTTTACCACATAAAAATCTCTGTATTTTTACTTTACTGCTTTTAATATTCCGCAACAGTAGAAGTAAGTACATCAAGAAGAACCAGGTTCTTCTATTGAGACAACACTCGAAAATTGGGTACCACACAAAGTAACCTATCTTCTTGTGTGGTATTGACGTCTAAAACATCAATTGGTATCAGAGCAGGTTATCCTTGAAAGGCTAACACCTTGGAGAAGATCAAGATGAGTGCACCACCTGGAAATTGGGAAGGTCAATCAACTGCAAGGCCACCACTCTTGAATGGCCAGTATTACTCTTGGTGGAAAAACAGGATGAAAGACCACATGATTGGAGAAGACTATGAACTCTGGGACATAGTCACTGATGGTCCTATAGCTACCATGATGAAGATTGCTGAAGGTATAGATATACCAAAGACTAGAGCTGATTGCACTGCTGAGGATCTGAAGAAATGGGAGAAGAATGCAAAGGCCAAAAAGTGGCTAGTGTGTGGACTAGGTCCAGACGAGTACAGTAGAATCTAAAGCTGCACCACTGCCAAAGAGATTTGGGATACCTTGCAAGTAGACCATGAAGGAAAACCTCAGGTAAAAAGGTCAAGAGGTACTATAGTATACTCTCAGTATGAAAACTTTACTATGAAAGAAGGAGAGACTATCCAAGAGATGTACACAAGGTTCACAACCTTGACTAATGAACTGAAGTCTCTTGGAAGAGTCATTCTTGAAGAGGACAAGGTTGATAAGATCCTAACAAGGGTCTTGCCTATTTCCTGGGAAAGCAAAATCACTGCTATCCAGGAATCCAAAAATTTGGCAACCCTGAGATTGGATGAGCTGATTGGAAACCTCACTGCCTATGAACTGAGAAGGCAGACAATGAAGATGGATGGTCCAAAGAAGGAGAGGAGTCTAGCACTAAGAATCACTGAGGGAGCAGATCTGGAAGATGATGAGATGGCCATGATCACCAAAGAATTCAGAAACTTTCTCATGAGGAAGAAGGGCATCTCTAGAGGAGGAAACTACAACAAAGCAAAAGCTCCAGAAAGGCCAACCAACGAGGGATGCTATAAATGTGGTAAGACTGACCATCTCATCAAAACTGTCCTCAGTGGGAAANAGAAAACCACAACAAAGGCTATGGTTGCTGCTTGGGGGGAAAGTTCAGATGAGGAATCAGAAGATGGGGAGACTGAAGATCAGGCGCTCATGGCAATTGGAGAATATGACAAGGAATCACATGAAGAACCAGAGGTAAGTATCTCCCATCTTAAGAATAAAGTAAAGTTCCTATCTAAGGAAAAAATCTCTGAGTTGCTACTTGATTTCATAGATGATTCTGATGAAACAACCAAAGAGAAGGATCAACTATCTAAAGAATGTGCAATGTTAAAAGCAAATTGCATGAAACTGGAAATCAGAGTCAGTGAATCTGAAAAGAAAAACACTGACTTGTTGAACCAGGTTCATCCACTTGAAACTGAGATTCTAGAACTAAAATCTGAAAACTTAAAGCTAAAGCTAGGATCCAGTAAAAAAGGTTATTGATTAATCTCCTATCATGTTAGAAGAAAACATGGGAAAATTAAAAGATAAGATGTATTCCAAGGATGAACAGACAAGAACTCTTAATCAAGAACTTGGTAAAGTCAAACATGAATTAGATAGAACTTGTAAATGGAATAAATCCTCTGATGCCNGAGAATAAAATCTGCACCCATTGTGGTAAGACTGGGCACTACAAATATGAGTGTACTGCAAAAGTGCAGGACAGTCGAAGAAATGAGAGGTTTGTATTAAGGAAAACTGGCTACCAAATTGGGCCAAGAAAAATTTGATTCATCCATTCTCTCATAGAAAAAGACGCAAACTAGTTTGGGTTCTTAAGACTAACCCCTGACTCTTTTTGTAGGTTCAAGTGAGAGGAGACAGTAAAATTTGGTATTTGGATAGTGGCTGCACAAAGCATATGACTGGGAACATGGAACAATTCCTTTCACTTGAAAGTCTCAAAGGAGGAAATGTCTCCTTTGGAAACGGAAAGAAAGGTGAAATCATTGGGGTTGGTAAGGTAGGTAAGGATGACACACGATCCATTGAACATGTGTATCTAATAGATGGCTTGAAATATAGCCTGATCAGTGTATCACAACTGTGTGACAGAGGTAACCTGGTTGCTTTTACTTCCACAAAATGTTTTGTGATTAACCTGCTTACTGACAAGATTGTTTTGCAGGGAAAAAGAATGAATAACATCTATGTCATAGACTTGTCCACACTGTCTGAAAATGAACTCACTTGCCTAAGTGTGTTGGACAGTGATCCCCTCCTGTGGCACAAACGACTTGGTCATGCGAGTCTAACTCAGCTTAAAAAATTAGTCTCTAAGGACTTAGTAGGAGGACTTCCTAACATTAATTTTAAGGAGGACAAAGTTTGTGAGGCATGTGCCAGGGGGAAGCAGGTAAGGTCCTCTTTCAAAAGTAAGAAAATAGTCAGTACCACCAGGACGTTGGAACTGGTTCATATGGATCTATGTGGTCCTATGAGAACTCTGAGTAGAGGTGGTAAGAGATATGTGATGGTGCTAGTTGATGATTATTCAAGGTTCACTTAGAACTTATTACTGGCATCTAAGGATGAAGCATTTGATATGTTCACCTCATTTGTCAAGAAAACTCAAAATCAATTAGGACATCAACTAGCATCAATAAGATCTGACCATGGTACTGAATTTGAGAATGCTAAGTTTGCTGAGTTCTGTGATGAACATGGTGTTAATCATAACTTTTCTGCTCCTAGAACCCCACAACAAAATGGGGTTGTTGAAAGGAAAAACAGAACTCTTGAAGACATGGCAAGAACCATGCTTCTATCTAGCAAACTACCTCACGGCTTCTGGGCTGAAGCAATAAACACTGCTTGTTACATAATCAATAGATGCATGAGCAGACCTCTGGTAGAGAAATCTCACTATGAATTACTTAAAGGGAGAAAGCCCAACATATCCCACTTTAGGGCTTTTGGATGCAAGTGTTTTGTGCATAATAATGGCAAAGATTCCCTAGGAAAATTTGACCCCAGAAGTGATGAGGGAGTATTCTTGGGATATTCATCACATAGCAAAGCTTATAAAGTGTATAATAAAAGAACTATGTGTGTAGAAGAAAGTATACATGTTGTCTTTGATGAAACTAACATTCTTGCTGAGAGACAGGAACCTGAAGATGAGGAGCTTGGACTGGTAAGAAGCAGTGATCACATTGAAGCAAGTATGGAAGGTGGAATAGGTGATGGACCCGGTTCAACTACCCCAAGCATCATGACAGGGGGAATTCAACATATGCAACCTGGCCCTGATCCTGCTCCACAACAACAAGACACCATGGAATCGTCTAGGAATGAACAGCTGGTACTTAAATCACACAAATATCAGAGTTCTCACCCTCTTGAGAACATCATAACAGATTTTGGCATCCGGAATCAAAACAAGATCATCCTTGAAAAAATCTGTGTTCGTTTGATGCCTTTCTATACATGATCGAACCAAAGAACATTGGGGAAGCCCTACAAGATGCTGACTGGGTAAATGCCATGCAAGAAGAGCTGAATCAGTTTGAAAGAAGTCAAGTATGGCACTTGGTACCCAGGCCACTAGAAAGATCAGTGATTGGCACCAAGTGGGTCTTCAGGAACAAGCTCGATAAGGATGGAACTGTTACAAGGAATAAGGCAAGATTAGTTGTTCAAGGGTATAGTCAAGAAGATGGAATTGACTATGATGAGACCTTTGCCCCTGTGGCAAGACTGGAGGCAATCAAACTTCTTATAGCATTTGCTGCACACATGGAATTCACTCTTCATCAGATGGATGTTAAGAGTGCCTTTCTCAATGTCTATCTGAAGGAAGATGTATTTGTCAAGAAGCCTCCAAGTTTTAAAAGCAAGGAGTCACCTGACCACGTATACTAACTCGACAAGGCTCTATACGGTCTCAAACAAGCACCAAGATCATGGTACGAACGATTATCAAAATTCCTGCTAGAACATGGGTACAAACGAGGCAAAATTGATAGTACCTTGTTCTAAAGGGAAAAAGGTAAGGATCTCTTAGTTGTGCAAATATATGTGGATGATATTATATTTGGGGCGACTTCTGAAAAATTGAGCAAGGAATTTTCTATGCTAATGGGAAGTGAGTTTGGGATGAGTATGATGGGTGAGCTAAATATTTTCTTAGGCTTGTAAATTAAGCAAAACCCAAATGGAACAATGATAAACCAACAAGAGTATGTGAAAGAATTGCTCAAGAAGTTTAAAATGGAAGACTCAAAAGAAATAGACACTCCCATAGCCACAACTACAAAATTGGATGTGGATGAACCTGGTTCATCTGTTGATCAGAAGCTATACAGAGGGATGATTGGGTCTCTATTATATCTCGCTGCCAGCAGACCTGATATTGTGTTCAGCGCGGGGTTGTGTGGTAGGTTTCAGGCAAATCCAAAGGAGTCCCATCTCACTGCAGTAAAGAGAATTTTGAGATATTTGAAAGGCACCACTGATTTGTGCATTTGGTATCCTAAAGGTAGTAATTTCGACCTTGTAGGATATGCTGATGCTGATTATGCAGGATTCCTGGTTGACAGGAAAAACACTTCAGGTATGGCTCACTTTCTGGGTTCATGCCTTGTGTCTTGGGCTACCAAGAAACAAAATTCAGTAGCCCTGTCTACTATTGAGTTGAATATGTGGCTGCAGCCTCATGCTGTGCCCAATTGCTATGGATCAAGCAATAACTCATGGATTTTGGTATTGATGTGGGATGCATTCCTATTTTTTGTGATAACACTAGTGCTATTAGTATGACGAAGAATCCGGTTCATCACAAGAGGACTAAGCACATAGATGTTAGGCACCATTTCCTAAGGGATAACTATGAAAAGGGAATGATCTCAATCGAATTTTGTGCTACTGATTATCAAATTGCTGATATATTCAATAAAGCACTTAGTAGGGAGCATTTTGAGAGAAACAAGCTGGAATTAGGGATGATTAAGATCACCTGATGAAAAAAATATATATAAAACCAAAAAAAATGACAAAAAAATTTGTTTTGCTAGAAAATTTTTAGGTACTTAATCAGATTAATAATTTCTCAGCATCATGTCTTTATTGCCATACTCTTGAGCCATGTATTCATATGATTCACTGGATACTAATGATGTTTATCTATCTTTGTAAATTGAGGCAATTTAAAGATTTCTAACAGGATGAACCTGGTTCATCCATGCTGATTCATGTGACTGACGAGGTATGTACTCTTGTCCATATATTAATTCAATTACAGTCATACATGAGCAGGATTCTTTCCATAATTGGTTCAAACTCAAATAATTTGTAATCACCCAAATTGAACCAGTTTCAAGAAGTCCAGTCTTTACTTAATTAGCCTAGTTTAGGGGGAAATTAAATGTCTAATCAAGTCAGTCCTTCGGTGATTAGACTCCTACTTGAGTAGAAATTCTGCATGTTGAAATCTCCCTAGCCATATATTATAAAAGGTCATCATTACTCTTCTCTTCATAAAGCTACCTTCAAACCAAGTTCAACTCATACTACACAACCCAAAATCGACAACTCGCTTTCNAATTCTTGGAGGATCTTATTAAAGCGGACAAAGGTACTAAGTCAGATTCGTCCAGTGAATCTTTTAAATCAGCCAATGAGGAAGACGCACCTGATTCAACCAGTTCTGAAAAAGGTAATCTTGAAATCAATTCTGAATTTACTTCTGCTGATAAAAGATTCATGTTGGTTGGGTCTGTTATTGATGTTGAAACACCTGAAAGGCAGAGGGGTGGTAGAAAAGAAGGAATTCTTGAAAGAGAGGGAAAATAAGTTGAGAGGGGATCTGTGGAGGATGGTACCATGCTGGTTATCTGTGGTCCCATTCCTGAAACTGTTGGAGAAAAGTCACAGATTTAGGGGGAAGCATAGTTGAGGAGGTTGTAGCAGGTCTTGCAAGTCTGAAGAAAGGAACAGATGAACCTGGTTCATCTGGGGAAGAAACATTGGCTGAAAGGCTGAAGAAACTGGGAGAGTCCTATAACCCCAAGAAAAGAAGGACTCAGAAGCCCAAGAAGGAAACTCACCCAGTTCCTTCAAAGAAAAGAAAAATTTCTGAAGTTACTGATGTTCCTGCTACAAAAGTAAGAGCTACTCGTGGCACTGTGAGAGATGAAGAAGAGAAATTGGAAAAGGCTCTGAAAGAGAGCAAGAAGAAAAGGGCAGCAAAAGGAAAAGCAAAAGTTGGAGAGCCTGTTGAGGCTATTGAGATTGAAGAGACGATGTTGGACCTGGTCCAACAGGATGAGCAGCCTGCTCCACGTGTGGCTGAGACACCAAAACCCACAAAGGCTAAGGCTTCTTCAAAGAAGTCAGCTAGAATGTCTGTCACACCAACAATATCTATTAAGAGGACCAGGGCCAAGCAAAAGAAAGTGAAAATTATTGAGAAAGAGGATGATGATGCAGACTGGAGCGGAGAGTAGGAGAAGGAAATAGGAGAGGTGACTGACAGAGTTACCATGTTTGGAAAGAGAACAGTACTGAAGGGTAAGCTGGTGAAGGATCTAGAGGAGCCTGGAATGCAATATCTGCTGGAAACTCTGGAGGTGCAGGGCTAGAAGGACATGGTCCTTTGCATTGAAGGTAGGCTGGCAACGGCTGTTGGTAGAATTCATGGGAAATGCCATTGTCAAGGAAGGCAGAGTCACCTCCATGGTCAAAAGAATTGAAGTGTGATGCTAAAGAACTGGGTGTTATTCTGAACATAACAGCTGCGGGCTATGAGGACTACACAAGGAAAAGATGGCCTTGTCTAGATGGGATGGCCTCAACAATCAGTATCACCAGATTCTTCAGTGATAGTGAGAAGGAGATTGAACCCAGGCCGGTTTACAAGAGTGAAATGAAGCCAGAACACAAGCTACTCTTCGAGTTCGTCATCAATATCCTACTTCCTAGACAAGAAAGAAGGCACATTGCAAATTACATGGACCTAACCTTGATGGAGTGCTTGTACAGGGGAAAGCAAATCAATTTACCAGCTTTCATCATCCAACTCTTGGACAGAGTTGTGAATGGAACCAAAGCACACGCAATTCCATATGGCTTCATTCTGAAAGCAGTGCTTGCACATTTTGGGGTTCCAGTGAAGAAGGCCGAGATGGCTACTGCCAAAGACTATTTTGGGAAGGAAACTTTGCTGACATGTGACTACAATGTCAATGTTCCTGTGGATGAATCTGGTTCATCTAGGAAGCAACCAGTCAACAACAAAGTTAGAACTATGGTGCAGGAAAACGAGATTAAGGATATGAAGATCCTTCGTTTGAAGTCTCGTGTGCNCAGATGCTTTCTCTCCTACAATCCAAGACCACAACCTCCTCTGCACCTTCCCATCCTTAGGCTTTCCAGAGCTTCCAAAACCCCTCTTTAGACCAGTTATTCAGTTTCAGTTATTTTTACTCTGCTTTTTGCTCATCTTTGGTTTGTTTTTGTTTTTCTGTATGGTGGTTGATAATAGTTACTAATCAATGAATTTTTCTTCTAGTTATTGACTTGTCTCAATTTCTTAGTTAGCTAACATTTATTGGCTTCTTGTGTTGATTAATCATGCTTTGCACCTGCAGTTGCCTCAATGGCCATGAGTA
>ML376226.1:407-12061 GCA_005239525.1 Nicotiana knightiana | reverse complement strand
TTGAGTTTGATACGAATTTGTTCACCCAGGTAGAGTTGGAATAGAATTGGACGACAAGCTCAACTGACTCTATAAATACTTGATGTATTTCTGCTGGAATTCGACACGCACAAAAGCTGAAGTGAATCAAAGTCTGAAAGCAAAGTTCCTAGAGTTATTTTTCTAGCAGAATCATTATGTTATTAAAAGGCTACAGTTCAACTAGAAGAACCAGTTCCATCTGATTTATTATTGAGTCTAGTTTATTGTAGTAGGAGTTTTAATATTGTATCTTTTCAGCTTTCATAGAAGCAATTGTAATAGGTACGCATTGTTTAAGTTAGAGTTAACTTGAAGCTTGTAAAAAATTAGCTAGGGGCTATTTACTACAAAGGGATTAGAGTTAGGCCTAGGATTATAAAAGAGTTTATTTTGTAAGTCCCTTTGGCTCATAGTTTTAGTGAAGTGTTTGAGCAAATCCTAATGAGGAGTAGGTCGTGATTTTTTTTTACCTTTTGAGCCAGATGTTTTCCACTTAAAAATCTCTGTGTCTTTACTTTATTGCTTTTAATATTCAGCAACAGTAGAAGTAAGTACATCAAGAAGAACCAGGTTCTTCTATTGAGACAACACTCGAAAATTGGGTACCACCCAAAGTAACCTATCTTCTTGTGTGGTATTGACGTCTAAAACATCAAGATGAATCTCCTAAGGTATGCTAGCTTTCCTTGCAGACTTTTTAATTCATGAATATACCGAGGCTCAAGCATTTTCAAAATTGCATCTACTTTGCCTTGATCAATTTCGATTCCTCGATGTCGGATAATGAAACCCAAGAACTTTCCGGAGGTAACTCCAAAGGAGAATTCAATGGATTCATCCTAAGTTGGTATCTCCGGAGTAACTCAAACACCATCCTCAAGTCTTTCAAGTGGTCTTCCTTCTCTCTTGATTTTACCACCAAGTCGTCAACATAACATTCGACATTCTTGTGGAGAAGATCATCAAAAATGTTCTGCATAGCCCTTTGGTAAGTAGCACCAACGTTCTTCAAGCCAAAAAGCATTACCTTGTAGCAATAAATACCTTTGGGGGTACGGAATGCAGTAAGCTCTTCATCTTTCGATGCCATGCGAACTTGGTTATAGCGTGACGAACCATCCATAAACGACATTGCCTCATACCCAGTAATAGCATCGATCATCAACACTGGAATAGGAAGCATGAATTCTTCTTTGGGACATGCATTGTTGAGATCCCTGAAGTCGACGCACACTCGAATCTGGCCATTCTTCTTCTTTACTGGGACAATACTTGAGACCCACGTTGGGTATTTAACTTTCCGAATAAATCCAGCTTCAATGAGTTTGTTAACTTCGGTTTCAATCAGGGGAACCAAGTACGGCCTAAAATGCCCTTGAGCTTGCTTAATAGGACGAGCGCCATTGAGCAAAAGTGGCTTCGATAAACACGTCGAGCCCACAAAAGAGCCACAATTATCAGAAAATAACTTTAGCATCGACGCATCAGGTATTGTATCAGCCATTGAGAGAATCAAGGATACTAGATGGCCCAGAACCCTACGTACCGATCCAGCTCAAAAGAACCCTAACCAAATATGCAAATACCATGGTACCCATGGTCATAGAACCGAAGACTGCAGACAACTAAGGGAGGAGGTGGCCCATCTATTCAACGAGGGTCAACTTCAATAATTCTTGAGTGATCGAGCTAAAAATCACTTCAGAGACAGGGATGTAAACAGGAAAAACAAAACAGGAAGAACCACAACACGTGATTCACATGATCGTTGGTGGGTTCGACATACCACAAGGGCCCGTGTTCAAACGTACCAAGGTGTCGATCACCAGGGAGAAACTAACTCGAGACTATGTACCGGAAGGCACCTTGTTATTCAATGACGAAGAGGCAGAGGGGATCTCACAACCCCACAATAATGCATTGATAATCTCTATTCTTATGAATAAAGTTCAGGTTAAGCGTGTTTTAATTGATCCAGGGAGCTCGACCAATATTATTCGATCGAGGGTCGTGGAGCAGCTCGGCCTACAGGATCAGATCATGCTCGCAGCTCGGGTTCTTAATGGCTTCAACATGGCAAGTGAAACAACTAAAGGTGAAATCATCTTACCAGTAAATGTGGATGAGACTATTCAAGAAACAAAGTTCCATGTGATCGAGGACGATATGAGATACAACGCCCTACTTAGAAGCCCCTGGGTTCACAACATGAGGGCGGTCCTCTCAACCCTTCACCAAATGCTGAAATTCCCAATGCTGGATGGAGTAAAAATGGTGTATGGAGAACAACATGCTGCCAAAGAGATGTTCGCAGTCGATGAAGTAATACCGGTATCGGCGCTTTCATCAACAAAGTGATCGAATCCAAATAAGAGAAGGCGATTAAATAGCAACCACAAGTACCAACCTCGACCCAATCGGAGGAACGAGGGGCGGATGAGGATGATGAGCATTGGATCCCCCGATCCTTCATAATTATCGATGACTCTGACGCCACAAAATCGACGGTCGAAGAGCTAGATCAAGTCATACTGATCGAGTATCTACCCGAGCAAAAGGTATACTTGGGCACAGGTTTAACCCCCAAGCTCAGGGAAAAACTCATTAAATTCCTTATCGATAATATGGATTATTTTGCTTGGTCCCACCTCGATATGACAGGGATCCCACTGGAGATTACTACCCATTAATTGAGCTTGGACCCAAATTTCCGACCAGTAAAGCAAAAGAGAAGGCCCAGTCCGAGGTTAAACATGCATTCATCAAGGACAAGGTAACCAAACTTCTCAAAATAGGGTCCATTCGGGAGGTAAAATACCTCGAATGGTTAGCATATGTAGTCATAGTCCCTAAAAAAGGGAATAGACTTAGAATGTGCGTAGACTATAAGGATTTAAACAAAGCATGCCCTATAGATTCTTTTCCTTTACCGAATATCGATCGCATGATTGATGCCACTACCGGCCACAAGATCCTTAGCTATCTCGATGCCTATTCTGTGTACAATCAAATACAGTTGAACTTGGAGGATCAGGAAAAGATTTCATTCATCACTAAGTATGACACCTATTGTTATAACGTAATGCCGCTCAGACTAAAAAATGTTGGTGCTACTTATCAACGCCTAGTAAATCGAATGCTCGAAGAGCAAATAGGAAAATCGATGGAAGTTTATATTGATGACATGCTAGTTAAGTCCCTGCGCGCAGAGGACCATTTGAAATATTTGCAAGAGACCTTCGACATACTAAGAAAGTACAACATGAAACTCAACCCAGAGAAGCGTTCATTCAGGGTCGGCTCGGGGAAATTCCTCTGCTTCATGGTATCAAATAGGGGCATCGAGATCAATCCCGATAAAATCAAGGCCATCGAAGATATCACGGTCGTGGATACTGTTAAGGCCGTAAAAAGGTTAACAAGGCGCATAGCCGACCTAGGCCGATTCGTTTCGAGGTCCTCAGATAGAAGTCAGCGGTTCTTCTCACTGCTCAAAAAGAAGAACAATTTTGCATGGACCCTGGAATGCCAACAAGCATTGGTGGAATTAAAATGGTACCTCTCGAGCCCTCCATTGCTTCATACTCCGAAAGCGGACGAGCAACTCTACATATATTTAGCAGTCTCGGAAATCGCAGTAAGTGGGGTCCTAGTTCGAGAAGAGCAAGGTACGCAATTTCCTGTTTACTATATTAGTCGAACCCTAGGTGAGTTCGAGACCCGGTACCCACACTTAGAAAAATTAGCGCTTGCTCTAATAAGCGCCTCTAGGAAATTAAAACCATATTTTCAATGTCACCTAATTTGTGTGGTGACTACCTATCCCTTGCATAAGCCCTAACTCTCGGGCCTATTTTCCAAATGGGCCGTCGAGATCAGCGGGTACGATATCGAGTATCAACCCCGAACGGCCATCAAGTCTCATATCTTGGCAGACTTCATGTCCGACTTTATGCCAACCCTCGTACCCAAGGTCGAAAAGGAACTGTTGTTAAAATTGGATACATCATCGGGGGTGTGGACCCTTCTCACAGACGGCGCGTCGAACATAAAGGGGTCCGGGATAGGCATCAGTTTTAAGCCACTCACACGTAATACAATTAGACAGTCTATCAAAACTTCCAGGTTAACTAACAATGAGGCCGAGTATGAGGCCATGATTGCAGGTTTCGAGCTAGCTAAAAGTTTGGGAGCATAGGCCATCGAGGCCAAATGTGACTCCCTACTTGTGGTAAACCAAGTCAACAGAACTTTCGAGGTTCGAGAAGACCGAATGCATAAGTACTTAGACAAACTATAGGTGGCTGTACATCGATTTAAAGAATGGACCCTACAGCATGTGCCTCGAGAACAAAACATCGAAGTCGATGCCCTTGCAAATTTGGGGTCATCAGTCGAAGAAGATGAGCTTAGCTCGGGGACTGTCACACAACTTTCGAGCTCAGTAATGGAAGAAGGCACGCCGAAATAAACTTCACAAGTCTGACCTGGGATTGGAGGAATAAATATATCGAGTACCTAAAGAATGGGAAGCTTCCATCGGATCCTAATGAATCGAGGACTCTACGTACGAAGGTCGCACGATTCACATTGGCCGAGGATGGAACACTGTATAGGAGGATGTTCGATGGACCGTGTCACACCTCTTTGTTTCCCCGCAGCCCTTTTATGAGGTTGAGTTAGAAGAGTCTTTCCAATTGAAGTGCGTTTTGAAAAGGGATTATTTATTATTTAGAGTCGCCACTTGGAATTGAGTTTTGGTGTTCCAAGTCACCTTTTATTTGAATCCCCTTTCAACAGGAAGGTTTGACTCCTAATTTATGGTCTACAAAAATAGAAAACTGAGTAAGAAATTCTGTTGACCGAGTGGAAGGTGTAAGGCACCCCTCGAGTCCCGTAGTTCTAGCACGGTCGCTTTTATTTACTAATGTAAAGCTTAAATCAATTTTTAGCTATTCTTGTATTTTATTGATTACGGCTTATTTATTATCGCTTAATTAATTATTGTATTTTTATTTTAATGTGTTCACCTAGGTGCGGTGCGCACACGAGGTATTCTTCTTTGAAGTTGGATGTTAAACCAAGGTACGGAAATGTATACATGGTTAAAACATAATTATTTTAAATTTAAAGGCATCGAGACGCTGGAATGCACACATGATCCTTTTATTATTTAAGCGTATATCCAAGGTTCGGATATCAACACATTGGCTAATATTTAAAGTGTTTCTGAAGATTATCTAGTCTATTTATAGTATTTCATTCCTAAGCTTGAGATTATTTGTGAAGGCCATGGATTATGGATATGAAATTGTGGAAGAGGTGGTATGATTCAGTTAATTGAAAATATGTATTATAACGTTTTGACCTCATGGAATCTATTTATTTTGGCACAATCTCTTCTGAACTCAATATAGTCCCAATGGCTCAAATAGTCTTTTTAACAATCCTAAATCTTACTTTCAATCTCTGTTAGCAGACACAAATTAACCTCTCCTTATTATATTTCAATATGGTTCCATCCAAAATAACACATCAAGCAGCACTACCTACTAATGCCCAAGACTTAAAATTCACAAGACTAATACACTCATCTACAACATAACCTGATCTAAAATGGCCCATAACATTCTTTTACAAACTAAGCAATTAATATTCATATGAATAATGTCCACATAACATTAATTATTGTATCATATAAAGCGATGAAGACTTACTAACACAAACATTCAAGCACCAAATTGAGAAGGTTTGATGAAAGCTAGTAAAGCATGGTATTTCGAGCAAAGCAGTGGAAGAAAGAAAAGAATGAAATTTTAAAATCTTTCAATATTAAGAAAATCCAAGTAAGTTTAGAGCCATATTCTATCCCAAACGTATTAAATTAAATACTCCCGATTTAGTTTGAGCAAATATTACAACCTAAAATACATGAATCAGATAACTTTATAAAAAATAGATTAATTGATCAAAATGACTACAAAAGACATGCTTAACACAAAAGATATGAAGACGTTAAAGAATCTAAAGAAAATATTTTTCCATAATGCTTATCCAACTAGAAGAGTAATATAAATACTAGCGATAATATAAAAAATGGATACAACTGAATGAACTATACGCCTTAAGCATTTGCAGGAATCATTCGTCACATAATTGTTTTTAGTTCTCCATCTAAATTTTATTAAACCAAGTTCTGACTTTGCTAAGCTATTTTACATTCCAAAACTCAAGTAGAAAATATAATTCCATGAAGACACATTTCGGTGATTTGCCATAAAAATATTTTTTCCTCAAATACTTACTCAAACAAAGATGTGGGTCTGTTTAAAAGTTATTAAACAAGGTCCCACTAAATATTTTTTGCAAGATTACCAATCACAAAGCCTACTCTATCAAAGAAAAAAAACAGTAAAAACTCCCCTAAGATTTTACCCAAACACTACAATAAAGTAGGACTTTTATCTTCTAACAAGATGAGTATGTAATAAAAAAAACATTGAGTCAATCGCCATAAGAGAAAATTAAAGCATCTTCATGCTAAAAATAAATAATAAATAAAAAACTAAAACCATTCATTTAAACATTGAGAAGAGCATAATATGGACATAAAATAAAGTAAAACAAAAAAAAAAGGACCTCTATTGACGAAGTGCAAGAAAACAGAATCTTCCGAGTAAACAGGACTTCCGCCGGAAAACTGAACCATGACCGAAGAACCTCCAAACAACAACCTTTTGGTTGAGGAAGAAAATTGTTCAGGTGGAGTGTTGTGTGGGCAATTTGGAGAAGAAGACTGATCATATTCTTCACTTTATTTTTATTTTTTTGCTGTATTTTCTTAACCCTCTATCTTTTTCTTGTTCTCTCTTTTTTAAATAGAAGAATATGGGTCCTCCTCTATCGTGTGCAAAGGAGTTTTTATTTTAAAAGGTATTCTAGGTGATGTGGGGTTAGAAGCGTGGGGAGTGGGTAATGGGGCTAAGAGGAGGGAATTTGGGAGTTGGGACGTGGGTGTGTGAAGAGTAAAGTGAGGGAAGTTAGCCAAAATATGGGGAGTGGGATTGTGATTATTTATCCTTCTTAAATTAGATTACTTTATTTTTTTCTTTTTTTTTCTTTTGAGATAATGTCTGATCTTTTACGTTAGCTTCCATCTTTTACTTTTTTTTTTTGAAAGATAAATTAATTATAAGGATAAGAAGATTATCCAACATTTCTTACAATATAGGAAAATTAAATATTTACATGATACTAAGAAAAATTTCATAGCTTGCTTATATATATATGTGTGTGTGTGTGTGCGTGTGTATTAACCAACTTACTCTTAGATAAAAAAATTAGATAAATAAGAGAACCCAATATTTACACTATAGTTTAAACTATAGTAAGAAAAATATCATAGCTTACTTATTACAATTCTAACCAAAAGATACCCCATATATATATTATTTTTTTTTGTTAATAGAAAAAATAAAATCTACACTTTAAGAATGTGAGTATTTTTTTTCAAGAGTAAGATAAAACTTTAAAACATCAAGATTAGACCTAAAAAAATACTTACACTAAACTAATATATAATTTGGGTGTAGTCAAAAAATAGTTGTTCACAGACCGTTGGAAATATGTTTGTGTCCAGGAGATACCCGACTATGTCCTACGGAAAATTCACGAAGGCACTTGCGGAAACCATTCCAGTGCCGAGTCATTGGTTCACAAAGTCATCAGAGCAGGATACTATTGGGTTGGTATGGAAAATGATACAAAACATTTTATTCGAAAGTGCGACAAATGTCAAAGGTACGCGCCGATGATTCAGCAACCCGGGGAGCAACTCCACTCAGTCTTATCCCCATGACCGTTCATTAAATAGGGAATGGACATAGTCGTCCCTATCCCATCGGCCCCAGGTAAAGCTCAATTCATTTTGTTTATGACTGACTTTTTCGCTAAGTGGGTTGAAGCACAGACCTTCGAGAAAGTCAAAGAAAAAGAAGTCATAGACTTCATCTGGGACCATATTATATGTCGATTCAGGATGACCGCCGAGATCGTATGCGACAATGGGGAGCAATTCATCGGAAGAAAAGTGATGAAATTTCTCTAAGACCACAAGATAAAAAGGATCCTATCAACGCCATATCATCCTAGTGGGAACGAACAGGCCGACGCTAAAGGAAAATGGAGAGAAATATTTCCTTAGGTCCTTTGGGCGTACGTAAAACGTCAAGATCTAGTACGGGGGCAACACCGTTCTCCTTAGTCTACGGTGTCTAAGCTCTGATCCCGTTCAAAGTCGGGGAACCTAGCCTCAGATTTTGGTATACAACGGAAGAGTCAAATCACGAGGCTATGAATACAAGCCTCGAATTGCTAGATGAAATACAAGAAGCCGCCCTCATTCGAATGTACACACAAAAACAGCGGATCGAAAGATATTACAACCGAAGAGTCAATCTTCGAAACTTTAAAACCGGGGACTTAGTTCTGAGAAAATCCACCCTCAATACTCGAAACCCAAACGAAGGAGAACTTGGCCAAAACTGAGAGGGACCGTATCAGGTCGTCGACATCGTCGGAAAAGGGTCCTACAAACTTGGCATGATGAATGACAAGTAATTACCAAACAATTGGAACATATCACTCCTCAAACGATATTATTGCTAAGGTACGACCATTTCCATTTTCATTTATATTTTATATTAACCAATTACAGGTGTTCAATCGAAGACATCGAGAGATTCTTCAACTCAAAGTCCTTGGGTCTGAAAGCACGCGTTGCACTCTTTTTCCCTTAGACCAGTGTTTGTCCCAAATGGGTTTTTCCGACGAGGTTTTTAATGAGGCAACCATCGTTCGTGATAACTTAGAGAAATTCAACAGTATTCGAGGCTTCTTTACAATCAACCTCGAATACTGGGGGGCATCACCCTCGAATGTTATAAGGAAAGTACTTCGTGTCAACAGGGTCTCGATAGATAAATTTTGTAAAGGCCAAACGCTCGAACGGACCGTGCCCATGTAGATTACTCGAGCCCTAATAGCAAACATGTATGCATGTATAATCTATTGAAAGAAGTATTTTTCCTTGCCAGATATTTCATGCCTTAGAGAAATTTTTACTTTACAATTTCTTACTGATCTATTGTGGAAATTGGCTTAAGGGCCGGTCGCAACTAAATTTCAAACAATTGACCCCGCACTCGGGGATTGCAATCCAAAAAATCGACATGATAGAATTACTAAAACCTCGAGATCGTAAGACCTTAAAAAGGAAACCCTCGATTTTATAGGCCATATCTATCCCACTCGGGGACTGATACTTCGAACAAGTTCGAAGTATACCAGGGAAACAAGCCCAAAAGGCAAATCCCAAGCTAAAGGTTACGACCAAATTAACACGGTTCGGAGACGTCCGATTTCTGTTATAAAACAGACCTTCAAATATTTTCATAAACCGGTTAAAAAGGCTACCCTCGACTGAATTACTAAGGGTCTCGATAATATCGACCCTCGAAAACCCTAATGGGTGCAAAGTCGTTCGAACTCTCAAACAAATTCTTTATTTTATGCTAAGGCATTACGGAACAAAGGGTCTCGATAATATCAACCCTCGAAAACCCTAATGGGTACGAAATATTTTGAACTCTCAAGTAAATTCCTTATTGCATGTTTTACAGATTTTATATGATTAAAAAATAAACATTTCAAGCCGAAAAGGGGGAAAAAGCCATTCTTTTTACTATGGCCGTATCGGCCTAATTCAAGAGCCTAAAGGGACATTTTATTTTTGAGTATCATCCTCACTCAATTAAAACCTAAGGGTCACCCTACTCCAAGTTCGAGCAAGTACTCACTCGATTATAAAGACTACACTAGTTCGGCTTCGATCAAGTTACCTAAGCCTCAAATTTATGAGCAAAATTATCATAAAGTATGAATGAAACAGAATTTTCACAAAGCAGAAAATGAAATAAAGACAAGTTAAAAGGGAAAGAGATCTTTTATATATGAGAATATTTACAAGGCCCGATTAGGATCCTATACAAAAGATCAAAAGTAAAATTATAAAAAAAATCCTAAGGTTCCTAATTTTCTACGAGGCAGCTTCTCCATCGGGGGAATCTTCTCCATCGGGGTCCCCCCGCACTCAGACCCTCCCTCTATATCATCATTATCACCGGAGGTAGCCAGTTCTCTAGCATCGGCTTCATGCTCTTTAGCCTTTATTATCTCGTCAGTGAGATCGAAACCTCGAGCATGGATCTCCTCGAGGGTTTCCTTCCGAGATTGGCATTTGGCGAGTTCGGCAACACAATGTGCTTGAGTTTGAGTTATCTCGGTAGTCTCTCTTTCTTGGGCTTGAGCAGCTTCAGCATCAGACCGGTAGACGGCCACGATTGCCTCTGCATCGGCTTTAGCATTTTCAGCCTCAGATCTGGCCTTTGCAAGTTCGGCAGTCAATCGAGCCTCGAGCTCCTCTATTTTCTTGGCCTGTGCTGAGCTCTTATCTTTCACGTCCCGAAGTTGACTTGCAGCTAATGACAGCTGAGCTGGAGCAGCCTCTTTCCCAGAGGCAAGGTGGTCCATATTTTCTTTCCATCCCAAAGTCTCCTGTCACTCCTCGAAATCCCACCATCGGGCCGTGATGACGTCTAACATTGAACCCGCTAGAGAAACCAACGTGTATAGATAAACTAGCATATTAACATCAATTTAATAGGATAAACTAAACGGTTCGTAAATCAACAACGGAAATAAATATGGTTTCAAGCTAAATAAGGACAACATAATACAACATCACGTAAATTTTCCCAAAACCTGGAGTCACAAACTCACGAACTGTCTATAAGAGTGCTAAATACAAAGTTTGAAAGGAAATGCATGACTGTCTCTGAACTAGAGGAAAACAAGACAGAAGTGAAGACAAAGGGATGGAAGAGACGCCAAGGCCCACGATTTCCAGCGGGTATACCTTGAAGCCTCTAGGATAAGCTGGAAGACACTCCCACTAATGATGTCCTCCAGGTCCGGCTGCGTAATCTGCACGATATAAAGAAGTGCAGGTGTAGCATCAGTACAACCGACCCCATGCACTGAGTAAGTGCCGAGCCTAACCTCGGCAAATTAGTAACGAGGCTAGGACATGATAACAAAATGTACCTGTGCAGTTCAATAGTATAGCAGAATCTAAACAAGAATACAATTACAAGGAGAACATGCTGGGGGTAAGAGATAGCAAATACTGAAATGACAGAAACGAAAACAACAGTCTGAAATATCTAAAAATAATAACGGGAATTGACAACACAGATTAAACAGTGAAAGATGCGGCACGACATGTCCCCTCGTGCATAATAATAATATAAAACATGGCACGGAATGTCCCCTCGTGCATAATAATATAAAACATGACACTGAATGTCCCCTCGTGCATAATCAATATAAAACATGGCACAGAATGTCCCCTCGTGCATAATCAATATAAAACATGGAACGAAATGTCTCCTCGTGCATAATAATATAAAACATGGCACGGAATGTCCCCTCGTGCATAATCAATATAAAACATGGCACGGAATGTCCCCTCGTGCATAATAATATAAAACATGGCACAGAATTTCCCCTTGTGT
>ML376224.1:2592-61320 GCA_005239525.1 Nicotiana knightiana | reverse complement strand
ATATAACCTTAATACTTATAGCAAAATAGTATAGAATTTGGGTGTGGTCAAAAAATAGTTGTTACAATCGCTATTGGATAATGTCGTGCACAATTACTATGAATGTCTCATAAACTGGGTGACTATGAATTATTCTTTAAACCTATACCAATTTTCTTTGATAACTCTAGTGTTATATGTCTCTCTAAAAATCCTATGCATCATTCTAGGGCAAAGCATATAGACATCAAGCATCATTTTATTAAAGATCATGTCCTTAAAGGAAACATAGAACTATTTTTTGTTGGAACTACTGATCAATTAACGTATATTTTTTATTCTGTTTTTTAAGAGAATTACTTGGTATTATTTGCTTAATCATTAATATTAGGACCTATGTTCTATTATTGTTTTTTGTATGCCTAATGTTTAATTTCTTTTTTAATCATTAGTTGCGCCTCCGAATTCCCTCTATTTTCCTCTCTTTTCACATCAGTTTCAGATTTCAAAGAAGGAAACAATCATCACGTCTGATCAACTGACACCCCTTCCTTTTCTGTACTCAACCGTCAGAAACCCTCTTTTTAATGCCCGAAACCTCTTTTCAATCTCCATCATCCCCATCTCCTAGAAACTCTCTCCAAAAGATTTCTCTAACCAAAGCTCTTCAATGGCCAAACACTCTAAAAATCCCTCTGCCTCTATTAAAAAGAGAACTCGCTCCAGAGGAAAACCCCATTCTCAGCCTCCAAAACAAGTAGACCTAGGGTCTGACCATTTGGAAGGTTTTGCCTCCTCTCAGACTGATCTCTCAAATCATTCTCACACTTTAGGAGAAAAAGCCTTGGGAAAACGACCTATGAAAGACCCCCTTGAATCATTTACTCCTAAGAAGTCAAAAATTGATCTATCTAGTTCCTTAGAGTTTGACCTAAATTCTGGGATTCTCCAAACAGAGATTTTTTTCATTGCTTTGAAAGACAATCCAATCGCTCATAGGAGGGTAGTCGACCTTGATGACATGGAAACCCTAAATTGCAAGATAAAATACATGTTTGGTTATAAAGGCTGGTCAAAATTCTTTTCTGTTCGTCTGCCTAAGTTTATGAACCCCTTGTGAAAATATTTATGCAAATCTTCGGTCTAGTAAGTCTGATAAGTTGGAATCCTTAGTGTTAGGGAAGCGCATTGTTCTTGATTGTTCCATGTTTGATTCAATTTTTCAGGGTAAGTGTTTTGGTTTTCCCATTCTTTTAAAAAATTCCCGGCCTGATGATTTTGAGATCTCTTTTGATCAAGCTAAACGGTGTATTGCCGAGTGTCCATCTGAATCTCTCCAGTTAGGTCCAAGTGATGTTAGCTTTTAAACTCGTGTTCTAGCTCACATTGTTGCAACTACTATGCTTCCTTGTACTGTCACTTTCTCCACCTTCTCTCAAAGAGATACTTTTCTTGTCTATTGCCTTATGACAAAACTCAAGATCAAACTGTACTCCTGGGTCATCAATTTTATGATTGAAAGCACTGATGATCCCACTAGTCTGCCCTATGGCATGGCCATCACTCACATTCTGGAAGCCCATAATATTTCCAACTGTGAGTATCCCTTCATCTCTGTTTCAAAATCTTACAATTCCAGAGTTTTTGCAAGTATGGGGTATATGTGTGTGAAGGGCTCGTGGGTTAAGAAATAAGAAGGAGAGGTCAAACATGCTCAACTTGATTCAAAGTCGAAACCCTCTGTTTCCTATCATAGCCCCAGTGATCCTGACCTTGCTAAGAAGCTAGGTTCCATTGACAATCAGTTGTCTGCGATCAAAGATCTTCTTGTTGCTACTCAGTCCACTGTTGGAGACATTCATGCAATTTCTAAAGAAACAGGGTCTGATGTTTCAAAGATAAGAGTTGCAGTTCTCAAAGTTAGGGAAAATAATGTCAAGGCATTTAAGGAGGTACACGACAAGCTTGATGGAGTGACTGTTTAAGTCAATGCCAACTTTGATCAAGTGAAGGAGGCAATTTTCAACACTCTTACCTATTTCTTGCGTCGTTAATGTGGAAGTTTTAGACAATATTTTTTGTTGTGCTATTTTTGGACTGGATAACCAGTCGTTGGATGATTTTTCTCTTTTCTTTTATTTGCCATAACTCTATAGGCATATCATACTATAAATCATGTTTTAGTATATAGTCTGTTATTTTATTATCTCCTCTTTGCTGATGTCAAAAATGGGGAGAAAAGATATATGTATTCGTACAGGTACATGCAGGGGAAAAGTCGACTAAAGGATACATACAGGCGAAGAGAAGTGAAGATGACTAATAGAAGTAGTCCCCACGGCACCTTTTGAGGGGGAGTCATAGATCCTACAGACGAAGTTGACTAAAGGAAGTAGTCTCAACAACACCTATTGAGAGGAATTCAAATGCACTCATTGAGGGGGAGTAAAATACAGGGAAGTCAACTGAGGTTTACATATATTATTTTGTCATCATCAAAAAGGGGGGGGGGGGTTGTTATGTTTTAGTTTCAATGATGAAAATAATATATTTGATCTTGGCATAGGAACTCAAAGAAAGCATCCAAGATTGAAGGAAGGGAATCAAGGAAAGTGTCCAATACTAAAGGAATCAATCAAGGCAAAGATACCCATCCAAGATTGACTGAAGCGAAAAAGAGTATCGAAGATCTTGCAAGATGATCAAGCAAGTTGCTATTTCTGGAAGGACCAAGATTCAAGGAGAAAATCTGGCACTATTAAGACATGAAGAAGGGAAGTCGTTAAATTCCTCTCATCAAGGAAGAGCAACGACAGAATAACCTTATTATTGGAAAGAATCAATTTCTTTCCAAGGATCAAATCTCTTGGTGTAACGACCCGACCGGTCGTTCCGAGAGTTTAACCCTATTTTTCCCATTTATGCTTCATTCTTGTATGATTCAACTCTTTTGTGT
Organism: Nicotiana knightiana; assembly: GCA_005239525.1. Taxonomy (NCBI): domain Eukaryota; kingdom Viridiplantae; phylum Streptophyta; class Magnoliopsida; order Solanales; family Solanaceae; genus Nicotiana; species Nicotiana knightiana. The sequence goes on along the minus strand of ML376224.1, from coordinate 58,385 downwards.
TGCGTGGGGATTGATTGTTTCGGGTTCGGAGTGGTTGTGATGAGAAATGAGACACTTGGTCTCTTAGAATGGTGATTTAGTTAGAAAAGTCAACCGAAAGTTGACTTATAGGTAAATGATCTCGAAATGTGGTTTTTGTGGCTCAGATAGTTTTGTTAGGTGACTTGGGACTTAGGAATGTGTTCGGAATGTGGTTTCGAGGTCCGGAGTAGGATTAGGCTTGAATTGGCGAAATTGGATTTTTGGCAATGTTCGGTCGGTGGTGGAAAATTAAATATCGGGGTCGGAATGGAATTCCAAAAGTTGGTACAGGTTCATAGTGTCATTTTGGATGTGTGTGAAAGTTTTCAGGTCATTCGGACGAGGTTTGGTTAGTTTCGGCATCGTTGGTGATTTTCGGAAGTTTGAAGATCCTTAGGCTTGAATCATGGGTTGATTTGATGTTTCGATGTTATTTTGGGTATTCCGAGGGTTTGACTAAGTTCGGGTGATCATTTGTGACATGTGGGTACCATTGGTTGTGGTCCCGAGGGCCTCAGAATGAGTTCGGGTGGTTGACGGATTAGTTTTTGGCATTTAAAGGATGGTGGTGTAATCTATTCTGGTGTTCCGCAGATGCGGAAGGGTGATCGCAGGTGCGTTTGGTCATCGCAGGTGCGAAATTGGTCTGGCTGAGGCTTCATCGGAGATGCAGAAGGTTACAACACCTGCGCGCCTGCAGGTGCGGTTGGTTGAGCGCAGAAGCGGAAAATGGACTTTGAAGTAAGGACCGCAGGGGCACACCTGGGACCGCAAGTGCGGATCCGCGGGTGCCAGGGAAGGCCCGCAAGTGCAGTTTTGCTGGACAGAAAGTATAAATAATAGCCTTCGCGAATTTTGGCTTGTTTCATCAAGATTTTCATACAGGTCGGAGCTTGTAGGAGCGATTTGAAGAGGGAATTCCAGGGAACTTCATGAAGGTAAGATTTCTGGACCTAAAACTCATTTCTATGGTGTCATTTGACTTATTAGAGGTGGAATTTGTGGGAATTAGTGACTAAAATTAGGGGATTAGGGCTTGTAAATTGGAGACCTTTAATTGGGAATTTGAGGGGCCATTTGATGTTCAAATTTGATGTTCTTGGTATGTATAGACTCGTAGGAGGATGAGGATCCTTGTGATATGATTTTTATCGAATTCGGAGACGTGGGCCCGTGGTTCGGTTTGGCCAATTTCGGGATTTTTGGTTGAATTTGATAATTTTTGAGTGGGCTTCGTTCCTTAACATATATTAATGATATAAATATGACTTTTGGCTAGATTTGGAGCAATCGGAGGCTGAGTCTAGAGGCAAAGGCATTGTGGGCTAGGATGTTAATCGGTTTGAGGTAAGTAACGTTTCCAAACATGGTTCGGAGGGTTCGAAACCCCAAACTATATGCTATATGATTATAATTAAGGTGACGCACATGCCAAGTGACGTGCATGCGAGCGTACACCGAGTGATTGTGGTCTGGCTCATCCCATGGCACCGTCTAGTAGCTATTTCAGATTGATATCCGCACTTTTATTGATGTGGTTAATGTGAACATGCTAAATCAAATGCTAGGGCTTCACGCCGAAAATGCTGAGACCCGAGTGGTCGTATATTGCTGTCTCCTTATATGTTTATTTAATTTTGTATACTCAATCCTGTCATAGCATATCATTTCATACCTCAGTATCGACAATTGTTGATTTTATATATTTATCATCGTTTCGGGTAGTTAATGCATTTGAGCCCTTGTGAGCGAGACTGGAGAGTAATGACTGAGTGAGGCCGAGAGCCTGTTATTGAAACAGTTATGAGATCAGACTGCACACCACAGCGATACTCTGATCATGCCTTTGTTGGCTTGATATAGCGCTTGAGCCAATAGGAGCCCCTCCGAAGTCTTTACACCCCTAGTGAGCGCATTGTTATTGAGGGATGGATCTTCCCTGGGCATGGATCTTGTCAGAAGTTGATGATATGTGAGGGATGGATCTTCCCTGGGCATGGATCTTATCCGAAGTTGATGATATGTGAGGGATGGATCATCTCTGGACATGGATCTTGTCCGAGTGTTGTGTTCCGAAGATGGATCTTCTCCGTAGGGATGGATCGGCCTTTTTCCTCAGTACTGAGTGACTACGGTCATCAGTGTTCATGTACTATCTGGGATGTATCTTCCCTGGGCCCGAGAGCCTCTTACAGTATTGAGTGGACTTTGATGTGAGAGTTGTGAGCAGTAGGTGCATTTGCATACTGTTGATACATTGGCATGTAGAGTACTGAGATATACCTGGGTTACTTATCATATCGGTCATATTCTGTTTTCATTATCTGTTAAAATTGTGAACATGCCTAAATTATGTGTACTATTTTCATTACAATTATTGAGGTTTAGTCTGTCACTATCTCTCAGCCCGTAGTTTGGGTTCGTTACTTTTGAGTTGGTGTACTCACGTTACCCACTGCATCTTGTGTGCAGATCCAGGTGCCCAGATCGAGTGAGATTTTATTCTTCATCAGTGGAGAAAATGTTGGAGATTGTGAGGTATCTGCACGGCGTTCGCAGCCCCACCGTTCTCCTTTTCATTTGTCTCTATTTACATTTTATCTAGACTTGATGTAATAAGGAAATCATGTCAGTTACTGTGTTCTATTAGTTGCTCATGACTGTTGGCTCCGGGTTTTGGGGATTTTGTTCAGAATTTTTTTTTTCATATCTTATCTGAATTTATGAAATGTTTAAACGTGTAAGATATTGATAAAAATTGCGTTATTGTTCTAAATGGGAAGTACCTTGTATTATGTTCAGTAAATTGGCTAGCCTAGTACCACGTAGGCGCCATCACGGCCAGCGTAGATTTGGGGTAGTGACAAGTTGGTATCAGAGCCTATGTTACATAGGACTTACCGGTCATGAGCAGGTTTAGTAGAGTCTTGTGGATCAGTACGGAGACGTCTGTACTTATCTTCGAGAGGCTGCATAAACCTTAGGAAAAATCTCACATTTTAAATTCTTGTCGTGCGAATCCATTTATTCAGTTAAATGCGTAACTCTTTGAATTCCTTTCATGTATTTGAATGCGCACGTGGGCGCTTGGTATCAGCTGTGCATCGACGACTTGTGATTTCCATTGGTGAGATGCGATTTTTAGCATGTTGATAATGGGCCACTCTTGCAGACATGGGGTCGGGTTTATTATGTGGCTTGAGTGCCGAGATTTCGATTGTGTGAGCCGTGCATTTGGGAGTTATAAGTCCGTTTGTGTCCTTATTAGTGGGGTTTGTGACTGGATGACTATGTGGTGAGTGTGATTGATGGTGAGATGTGTTCAGATTGTTTGACCGTGACGAAAATAATTGGCCGGAGATGTAGCAAGAACTTTTGAGTGTTTGACACTGTCTTGAATTGGCATATGGCCTCGAGTTGTGAGTGTATTGAAGGACCTCTCATGTAGTTTAGTGGTAGAGGGAAGTGGATCTTCCTGTTGTGTTATGAGTATTTGGTGATGTCTTTTGGGCTGACCAATGCCCCAACAAAGTTCATGCATTTGATGAATAATGTATTTCAACCGTATCTAGATCCTTTTGTTATTGTGTTCATTGCTGACATCCTGGTGTACTCTCGTAGATAGGAGGAGCATGCTCAGCAATTGAAGATGGTATTGTAGAGATTAAGGGAGGAGGAGCTTTATGTGAAGTCATCCAAGTGTGAGTTTTGGCTCAGTTCGATAGCGTTCTTGGGGCACGTGGTGTCCAGTAAAGGTATCCAGGTGGTCAGACGAGTGTGGGGAGAGCTTCCAGAAGCTCAAGATTGCTTTGACCACAACTCCAGTGTTAGTTCTACCATCAGCTTCAGGTTCTTATATTGCGTGTTGTGATGTCTCGAGGGTAGGCATCGTCTGTGTTTAAATGCAGAAAGATAAAGTGATTGCGAAATAGCTATGTTTGTAAGGGTATAGAGAGAGCACAGTGAGACTAAGCAGGCGGGACTAGTTCCCGCGGGTTGTCCTGAGTTAGTGTGATCCTTAAGTGGTTTTATAGCAAGTCCTCTTTTACCAGTAATTGATATATGTTGCAATTTGCGTGTAGATCGCTTGTGGAAGATGGCACGTGTATTACAATGGTGAATGCGAGATTTGCAGATGATTGGGGATATTAGATGGTTTGTGTTATATGAGCTTATGAAAGATTTAGTTGAATCTCACTATGGTATTGTGGCGGTGTTAATGTATGGGAATTATGAGTTATTGTTGTCTTGATCTATGGCTTTGAGCCAAGTGGGGGAGTCTGCTAATGATAAGTTGGTTGCACGGTTATGTGATGTATTAGTTTCTGTTCAAGGTATACTGGTGAATCAGTTATGATCTACAGAGGTGGAGTTTGAGAATGTCTCAAGTAATGAGAATTTGTGGGTGCAGTTTGTATTATACTCTATGGGAAAATAGGTTCTATTGTAATGATTGAGTTGCATTTGTAAAAGGTGTAGTGTGTGTGTGGAATAGGAACTTGCGTGGTTTTTTAGGGGTGTGGGTGACCCCTTGGGTGTTGGTGTGTTAATAGGGGCACAAACTGTCCGATCTGTTTGATCAGTTTAATTGAGATTTGCGTAGAGTGGATGACTCTCGAGAACAGTTATGATGGATTCAAGGTTTATATATAACAATTGGGAATCTTCAAGGTGTGTGTTTGACTAGAAACTAAGATTTAAATTGGAAGGTGTCAAGACTAGTGGCATTTCTATATTATTATGGAATCTACATTTCGGTATCATGAAAGGGGAAGAATAGTTTAAATTCATAGAAAGCCTTTCTAGAGTGAGTATTTGAGATGTGGTACATTTGGGGTGCTTAAGAGATATCCAACGGCTTATAAGCCTTAAGGCGATGTAGTTCTATGCTAGAGTCTCGCGTGGTGATTGCTGGTTGAGGATTTTGGTACTATGGCAAAGAGAAGAATCAATTATAAGGTAATTCATAAGGAACTTGGAGAAATAAGACAACTTTGTAGTAGATTCGGTCAGCATGGTAATGAGTAAAATCAGTTCTTTGGGTGCTTATGATGTGGTAAGGCTCTACGTGTGATTCGGGGCAATGCTCTTGGGTTTTGACAGCCTATGTAGCTTGGTTGAACTAGAAGGATTCAGTCTTGACGGTTTGGTTTTGTGCAAATGGGATTCGGGGAGTCTTGGATGGCTTCTGCCTCGGTTAGAGATATATATTTTCTTCTGGCGTGAGAGGCATGTGATGTATAGTGATTTTACTTCTAGATGGGATCAAATGGAAAGTTCTTAGCTGGTTGAGTACGTAGTTGCTTACGGCTCGGGGAGATTAGGAAGTTCTAATATTTATCATAGGATGGCATGGTGTGTGCGGTATGTTGTGTAGGGTTGAGATTTTCATGTGTGAGGTCACGGTTCAGTTCTGAAAGGAAGGTCATAAATTCTTGGGCAGCATGGACAATTTTAGATGACTAGGTAAATGATATCACTAATTGGTGGGCCTTGAGGAGGGTATACGTTTCAGAAAAGGCAATGTGTTTGAGTTAAGGGTACTTCATTAGTATTGTGGTGCTCTCTTGTTGGATCCTGCCGATGTTCAAGGTTGCTTGGTGGTACAGAAGAGTTATAGGGGTATTTCTAGTGGCATGATTGAGTATTAGAAGTGTGTTACATATTTGAGCGTTGGAGTTGGGATCAGATATGGTGATTCGTGCGCTTCATGGATTTCGAGACTGAGAGTTCTCATAGACAGGTTATTTTGTGGCTGTGGATTGTGAAGATATGAGAAAAGCTAGTCAGATGTTAGTATGTGTCATGATTCAGTCATTGTGAACTTTTCTGAGAGTTATCTATCTGTTGCAGGTGTCCAAAGTTGACTTAGGGTTCATTGGTAGGCCAGTATAGGTGTGTGTTCTGCACCGGCTCGGACTTGTTGTCTCCGAATTGCTATTGTTGAGGGACGTACCATTCGATTGTCATTGAGTTTATTCGTGTTCTGGATTGATCTATGAGTTATCTTTCGGTGTTGCGAGGGGTTGTGATTGTTGGTTATATGCACATATGGTGCGGATCTATTTGTGTGTATAACGGGATTTGAGGAAGGTAAGTAGTTGGTTATTGCGAGATTGAGACATATTGGTTATGTGCTTTTCGGGTTCGTGTGGCATGGTATCGTTTGATGCCCCATGGTTATGGCAATGCACTTTGAGTACATGATGTCGAATTGCGCATAGTTATTGATTTTGAGCAAGGTGGCTTGAAGTATTTCATGTGGACCAGTTTTGGGATGGGGTCGCTCATTGCAGAAAAGTTTTGTGGAGGTATGATCCTTCGAGCTAGATTTGTGTGTTCTGGTTCTACGAGGTGTGATGGGTTCTCAACATTGTGATGTGGTGATACTGGTGGGCTTGCGGTACATCTCTCGCAGTGGAGTCACTTTTCCATGATTTGAGTACATTTGGGATGTTATATATTTGTGCACGGACTGCACACGTTGTGACTTTCAGCTGTGTTGATGCGTCACATCACTAGAGTGGTTGTGGTAGATGAGAAGAGGTCGTCGGACCTGGAATGGGTGCTACCGGGTTTGGTCGTGGTATCTTTGGGAGGATTTGATGCTGATCGACTTAGAAATTTTGCTATATTTCCAGTCGAACAGAATGAGTTTCATCACTTGTTGATCCGACGAATGGTGGCTAATTTCTATTGTTTCTTTTATCATTGGTTGTATATGAGAGTGTTAGAATGATGTTTTGCTTGATAGGAGGTTATTTACAGGTATTGAGTCGTTTTGAGCAACTATTGTGATTAGGAGTTATCGCTATGAGTGTTTGAGGCATGTGGTATTTCATGTGATTACATCTTGGGTCACGGATATGGCTTGATACATCGTGTTCAGACTGATTCACTTTATAGATGCGGGACTTTGATCTTATAAGTTATTTTAGAAGTGGAAATTTGGTTCTAAGGTTTATGGGTTACGCTGGATTACGAAATTTCAGCTATGTTGTGCTATTGAACCTAGGTGGGATAGGGTGACGTGGTATCACCCCGTTATGTGTGTGGTCAGGCTATTTGGCGATTTTGATGATTTTTGGAACAACTCTGGGCACGTTCGAGGACGAACATATGTTTAAGTCAGGGAGAATGTAACGACCTGACCGGTCGTTCCGAGAGTTTAGCCCTACTCTTCCCATTTCTGCTTCATTCTTGTATGGTTCAGCTCTGTTGTGTTGTGTGGGGGTTGATCGGTTCGGGTTCGGAGTGGTTGTGATGAGAAATGAGACACTTGGTCTCTTACGATGGTGATTTAGTTAGAAAAGTCAACTGAAAGTTGACTTATAGGTAAAGGATCTCGGAATGTGGTTTTTGTGGCTCATATAGCTTCGTTAGGTGATTTGGGACTTAGGAGTGTGTTCGGAATGGGGTTTCGAGGTCCGGGCTAGGATTAGGCTTGAATTGGCGAAATTGAGTTTTTGACAATTTTCGGTCGGCGGTGGAAAATTAGCTATCGGGGTCGGAATGGAATTCCAGGAGTTGGAACAGGTTCGTAGTGTCATTTTGGATGTGTGTGCAAGTTTTCAGGTCATTCGGACGAGGTTTGGTTAGTTTTGGCATCGTTGGTGATTTTCGGAAGTTTGAAGATCCTTAGGCTTGAATCATGGGTTGATTTGGTGTTTTGATGTTATTTTGGGTGTTCCGACGGTTCGACTAAGTTCGGGTGATCATTTGTGACATGTGGGTACCATTGGTTGAGGTCCCAAGGGCCTCAGGATGAGTTAGGGTGGTTGACAGATTGGTTTTTGGCATTTAAAGGCTGCTGGTGTAATCTATTCTGGTGTTCTGCAGATGCGGAAGGGTGACCGCAGGTGCGTTTGGTCATCGCAGGTGCGGAGTTGGTCTGGCTGAGGCTTCATCACAGATATGGAAGTTTACCGCACCTGCGAGCCCGCAGGTGCGGTTGGTTGAGCGCAGAAGCGGAAAATGGACTTTTAAATAAGGACCGCAGGTGCGCACCTGGGACCACAGGTGCAGGTCCGCAGGTGCGAGGAAAGGTCCGCAAGTGCGGTTTTGCTGGACAGAAGTATAAATAGTAGCCTTCGCTAATTTTGGCTTATTTCATCTAGATTTTCATACGGGTTTGAGCTTGTAGGAGCAATTTGAAGAAGGAATTTAAGGGAACTTCATGAAGGTAAGATTTCTGGACCTAAAACTCATTTCTATGATGTCATTTGACTGATTAGAAGTGGAATTTATGGGAATTAGTGACTAAAATTGGGGGATTAGGGCTTGTAAATTGGAGACCTTTAATTGGGAATTTGAGGGGCCATTTGAAGTTCGATTTTGATTTTCTTGGTATGTATAGACTCGTGGGAGGATGAGAATTCTTGTGATGTGATTTTTAACGAATTCCGAGTCATGGACTCGGGGTTTGGGGTTCGGGTTTGGCCAATTTCGGGATTTTTGGTTGAATTTGATAATTTTCGAGTGTACTTCATTCCTTAGCATATATTAGTGATATAATCTGATTTTTGGCTAGATTTGGAGCAATCGGAGGCCGAGTCTAGAGGCAAAGGCATTGTGGGCTAGGATTTTAGCCGGTTTGAGGTAAGTAACGTTTCCAAACTTGGTTCGGAGGGTTCGAAACCTCAAACTATATGCTATATGATTATAATTAAGGTGACGCACATGCCAAGCGACGGGTGTGCGGGCGTACACCGAGTGATTATAGCTTGGCTCATCCCATGGCATCGTCTAGTAGTTATTTCAGATTGATATCCGCACTTTTATTGATGTGGTTAATGTGTACATGCTAGAAATCATGCTAAGTAAATGCTATGGCTTCACGCCGAAAATGCTGAGACCCGAGTGGTTGTATATTGTTGTCTCCTTATGTGTTTATTTGATTTTGTATACTCAGTCCTGTCATAGCATATCATTTCATACCTCAATCTCGCTAATTGTTGATTTTATATATTTATCATCGTTTCGGGCTAGTTCATGCATTTGAGCCCGCGTGAGCGAGACTGGAGAGTAATGACTGAGTGAGGCCGAGAGCCTGTTATTGAGACAGTTATGAGATCGGACTGCACACCGCAGCAATACTCTGATCATGCCTTTGTTGGTTTGATATAGTGCTTGGGACAATAGGAGCCCCTCCGGAGTCTTTACACCCCAGTGAGCACATTGTTATTGAGGGATGGATCTTCTTTGGGCATGGATCTTGTCCGAAGTTAATGATATGTGAGGGATGGATCGTCCCTGGACATGGATCTTGTCCGAGTGTTGTGTTCCGGTGATGGATCTTCTCTGTGGGGCTGGATCGGCCTTTTTCCTCAATACTGAGTGACTATGGTCTCCGGTGTTCATCTACAATCCGGGATGGATCTTCCCTGGGCCCGAGAGCCCCGTACAGTACTCAGTGGACTTCGATGTGAGAGTTGTAAGCACTAGGTGCATTTCCACACTGTTGATACATTGGCATGTAGAGTACTGAGATATATCTGGGTTACTTATCATATCGGTCATATGTTGTTTTCATTATCTGTTAAAACTGTGAACATGCCTAAATTCTGTGTACTGTTTTCATTACAATTATTGATGTTTAGTCTGTCACTACCTCTCAGCCCGTAGTTTGGGTTCGTTACTTCTGAGTTGGTGTACTCACGTTACTCCCTGCACCTTGTGTGCAGATCCAGGTGCCCGAATTGAGTGAGATTCGATTCTTCATCAGTGGATCAATTATCGGAGATTGTGAGGTAGTTGCGCGGCGTTCGATGCCCCACCCTTCTCCTTCTCATTTGTCGTTATTTACATTTTACCTAAACATGATTTAATAAGGAAATCCTGCCAGTTACTGTGTTCTATTTAGTTTCTCATGACTGTTGGCTCCGGGTTTTAGGGATTTTGTTCAGATGTTTTTTTTCATATCTTATCCGCATTTGTGAAATGTTTAAACACGTAAGATTTTGATAAAAATTGCGTTATTGTTCTAAATGGAAAGTACCTTGTATTATGTTCAGTAAATTGGCTAGCCTAGTACCACGTATGCGCCATCACAACAAGTGTAGATTTGGGGTCGTGACACTTGGGTTGGCAACTCTCTTCAACAAACGGCCTCCTACAAAGTATTTATACACATCTTTGAGTCTTCGAGACATAGACTTTGATCGAACCAAATACCCTCTCTTTGTTCTACTGCAAACAAACATTGTAGCTCTTCTAGATTTGATGTGTAACAAGTTAGAGAAGATAGAGAGAAAAACACTGGTGAGACATTGTATTAAAGAGAAACGAGTGACATAGAAACTGAGCCATTGGTGTAACCACACCATTCACTGTGTAATCGAGAAACATATTCACTGTAAAAGAACTCCCTTGTAACCCAAGGGGACTGGACTAGGATTCACATTGAATCCGAACCAGTATAAAAATTCTGGTGTCTTTAATTCCTGTATTTTATTTCTGCATCTTAAATTCTGCTTTTTATCTCGTTATTACATCTAGTCGACTAATTAGAAAACTAGTCAACTTATAGCGATTAAAATTTAAAAATAGACAATTCACCCTCTCTCTTGTACTTTCACCTTGAAGCTTTATCAAACACAAAATATTATTCTCTTAAAATAGTTTTGAAATTTAATATGAAGAGAAGTCATTTCAAAATAATAAGGTTTTGAACGATTGGCCAAATGGAACCTAAGTCATGCGGAGATTAATGTTCCAAACCCATCCTCTTCACTTCTTCGTTGTTATTAGCAATTGCAGCTACAATGAGTTTCTTTAACTCATCAATATCCATTGCTTTGTTGATGTAGACTCAGCTCTGAAAAATGTTGCACAATTTCGCACCTCAAATAGCACCATTTATAGCCTACTTAAGATAGATTTACTTTCTTTTCATCATTTAACTACTTGCTAAATTTTCTTATTATGCAATTTGCATCAACTTTTCAAAATCTATAACCAAAAAGGGATTCCGATTTAAATGAATTAATGCTAATTGTAAGATTATCTATGAATTGTTAAACCGCAATTCGTAAATGGAAGGATGAAAAATTCAATCACGTTAATCGTCAGGATCTATAGAAATTTATAATGTCACAAAAACAAAAAAAAAAACAAAAAAAAAGATAGAGAAAGAACTGATATTTTCTAGTCTATGAGGATAAAAGATAACTTTATTAACTCAATTACTTAATTTTATATTTCTTAAATACTTAATAAGTATTAATTTAAAATACCATTTAATAGTTTGAAAGTTTGTGAATTACCTCTAGCAATTGTGTACAAGATGTCTTTAATCCTAACTGAAAAATAAAAAGGAAAAAAAGAGTCAATCGAACCCATTTTGATTCTAAGGGATCATTTTGTCTCTCTACAAAGTCACACACAAAACCCAAATTTGATCAAACTGAATAATTATTGCAATATTATACTCTCGCCACAGTTGCATGCATTTGAAACCTATAAATGGTATTATTTGGGGGTGTAAAATTCTGCAAAATTATTCAGCGTTAAGTCTGCAGCAAAAAAATAATAAATACCTACGAAATAAAAAAATCATTGCAGCCGACGTCACTAATAACAAAGAAGAATTGAAGAAGATGGGTTTGGAGAACAAACGCACGGAGATGGAACCAATCTTAATTGCACGTTTGGAGAATGATAAAAAACCTGTGGACAAAAAGAGTTGGTGGATTTTTCTAAATTTTTGGACTTGATAACCAAGGAAGTTTAAAAGTCAAATGAAGATGAAAAAGCTGCTCAAAGCTCAACATCAAGAGTTGCAAATAACAATTAATGATATGATAAAGCTTTCATTCCTTAACAACAAAGATATAGCAAGAGACGAATTGTGCATAGAACTCGAGTTGAAAACTATCGAATATATATTATTGTGGTCCACACGATTTAAGTACTTTCCAAATTTAGTTAGCATTAATCTTATTGATTCGATTTTCTAAAATCTTTAATCGTAATGGAGTCCGATTATAAGTAACTTATTATGTGGATGCCAATTATTAGGATCCAAAAATCCTACAACTGATTTAAGGAGTGACAAGAAAAATATGAATAAAACTTTTGATAAGAAATAAAAGAAATTGCCTATGTTTGATATTCTAATCAGTTGTTGCCAACTATGTTGCATCAAAATGTTGTACTTGAATGTTATTGTCACCAAAAAAGTTTAGTCTACTAGTAGATTGTTTGATCAAACTTCCAGGAAGTGAGCTTATTTTAAAGAATTGAAGTGTTTGGCCCACCTTTAAGAAAAAAAATGCTTTTGAATAATAATAAAACTGTAACGACTTGACCGGTTGTTTTGAACTCTGGCGCATCATTCGGCGATTTGAGGCTTTGAGTAGCTTCACTTCAGGTATTGTGACTTGTACGTGCGGTCGGAATTGGATTTCCGTAAGTTCGAAATCATTTTTGAATGAAAATTCTAATTTCGGAAGCTTTAAATTGGAAGAATTGACTAAGGTTTGACTTTTGAGTAGAAGACCTCGGAATCAGGATTTGAAGGTTACATGGGTTCGTATGATGATTTCGGACTTGAGCGTATGTTCAGGTTGAGTATCAGATCACCAGGGAGCATTTCAGCGCTTATTTTTGAAGATCGACATTTTGAAAGTTTAAGAATTTCCTAAGTTTGGCTTGAAGTGGGCTTTTATTTTATAGAGATCCGTTTCGGATTTCGAGCATTGTAATAGGTTTGTGTTGTGATTTATGATTTGTATGCAAAGTTTTGTGTCATTCCGGAATATTTTGGTATGATTCGGACGCGTTCGACAAAGTTTGAAGGTTGGAAAGTTGGAGGAAAGGTTTTGGCCACTGATTCATAGTTTTGATGTTGTTTGTCATGGTTTGAGGCTTCGACTAAGTTCGTATCGTATTTTGGGATGTGTTGGTATGTTTGGACGGGGTCCCGGATGCCTCGAGTGCGAATCAGATTGGAAACGGATCAAGTTTGGACTTGGAGGAACTGTTGAAGCTTAAGGCTTCTGGTGTGATTGCACCTGCGAAGTTATGTCTGCAGGTGTGAGACGAGAAAAGCGGCCAAGGGGTCGCATAAGTAGTCCTGAGTATCTGCGAGCCCGCAAATGCGACGAGTGCTCCGCAGAAGCGGAGAAGGGTAGCTGGGCGAAGGGCCGCAGGAGCGTATGTTTGTCCACATAAGCGGACTTGGATGGGTTAGTGGGAACCGCACCTGCAATGGCAATTTTCACAAGTGCGGAGCCGCGGAAGCGGCTAATGGCCCGCATGTGCGAAGGTAGGCCTAGGTAGTGTGTTCTTTTAAAATGGAGGTTTTGCTAAATTCCACTTCATTTCGTCCAGGGGAGCCGATTTTGGAGTGTCGTCTTCATCAAATATTATGGGGTAAGTAATTTCTTCACGTTGTGAGTTATATACATGGTTTACATATGGATTTAAGCAAGAATTTGTAAAAATTGGGGATTTTGGTAGAAAATCAAGAAAATTGGTATCTTTAGATTTTGACCACGATTTTGGAAATGGCATTAAAAATAAATTATATATTTGAGTTCGTTGTGTTATGGGTAAAGTTTATCTTCGAACATTTTCGGAATCTGGGCCGTGGGCCCAGGGGTAACTTTATCGACTTTTCGGGCGGAGTTGGGAATTTGTTTAAAATGATTTATTACGAGTATTGGAGTATATTTTATTGGTTTGCACATTTATTTGACTAGTTTCGGATTGTTTGTCCTTAAATTGAAGAGTTAGAGAGGTGTTGGAGCCGGTTAATGAACTTCGGAGCGAGGTAAGTCTCTTGCCTAACCTTGTAAGGGAAAAACTACCCCCTAGCTGGTGTAATTGCTATGCGATACTAGTTGTGGGTGCTACGTACGCACGAGGTGACGAGAGTCCGTACGTAGCTAAAGCATGTTTATGTCCGGGTAGACTTAGGATCCTATCATGTAATATTTGAATTATTTGAACCCTGCTTTATAGATTCTACCTATAGATATGATTGAATTACTTATAGCTATTCAGCTGTGCTTAATCTCTTAATTGTTTTACGGATAATTCAATTAGGAAGCCTTGTTAGTCTTCGGAAGAAGCTAATACATAATTATTACTTGAGGCTAATTAATATAAACTCGCTCATATTTGTAAAATCGTGAAATACATTAGATCATTACTTGAGTGTATTTGAGGATGACCGGAGTCGATTTGAAGGCCCATTGGTAGGCCCAATGAGGATGTGTATTTTACACCGAGCCGTATGTTTTGACTCGGCACGGTTAGTGTTGAGAGGTGAGTCATCCGGTTAGAGTTGAGCTTGTTCGTGTTCTAGTATGTTCTATGTGTTATTCTTCTATGCTACGAGGGGTTGTGATTTGTTGGTTATATGCACACATGGAGTGGTTCTGTTTGGGTCTTGTAGAAGAATTCGAGCAAGATGGTGATTGGGGTGTGGAATGGTTAATTGCGCCTTGGTTATGGTCGTTTCGGGTTGTGGTATATTGTGTTGTTTGCTTCTCCATGGTTATGGTCATGTACTTCGAGTATTTGATGTCGGATTGCGTGTGGTTATTTATTTTGAGCATTTTGGCTTGAGGTATTTCATAGGATCGGTGTTTGGATGGGGGTCACGTGTTGTAGTGGAGTTATGATGAGATATGATCTTTTGAGTTAGATCTGTATGTTTTGGTTATACTATGTGTGATGGGTTCGTAGCATTGCGTTTTTTGTGGCACTTGTTGATCTTGTGGGACGGTTCTCTCATTTGAGTCAATTTCCATGTTTGAGTACATCGAATTGTTGTTGGTGCACGGATATCACGATTTGTGGCTTTAGATTGTATTGGGGTGGCATGCCAATAGAATGGTTGTGTTTGATTAGATGAGGTAATTGGACCTAGAATGGGTACTATCAAATTTGATTACGATATGTATGGAAGAATAATTTTAGAAGTCGACATAGAATTTGGCTTTGGTTCTTGTCGTACGAGAGAGAGTTACATGACTCGTTGATCTGACGAGTGTTTATGGGTTTCTACGCGTTTCTCTCCTTGTCAATAGTGTACGAAGGTGTTGAGTGAGGTCTCATTTGATATGAGTTTTATTACTGGTATCAGGTTGTTTTGAGCAGCTACTATGATCGGAAATTATTGATACGAGTATGCGAGTTGTGTGGTATGTCATATGATTGCATCTTGGTTTAGGTTTATGGCTTGATGCAGCGGGTTGAGATTTATACAATGTGTAGATGCGAGATTCGAGTCTTGTAAAAAAATTCGGATGTTGGAAATTGCGCTCTAAGGTTTATGGGCTAAGTTTGAAGGAAGAGTCTTCAGTTGTGTTGTTTTTTCAGGCTTACATGGATTGGGGTGATGTGGGATTACTCCCAGGTATGTACATGGTAAGGTCACATGGAGATTTGATGGCTTTAGAACGATTCGGGGCACGTTTGAGGATGAACGTATATTTAAGTGGGGGAGAATGTAACGACCCGACCGTTTGTTTTGAGCATTTGCATTCCATTAGCTATTTGATGTCTTGAGTAGTTTCGTATGATGTTTTATGATTTGTGTGAATCATCAGTTTTGGTTTTCAAGTGATTTTGAATTTGATTGGAAGAATGATTCTCAACTAGGGAGCTTTATGTTGGAAGAATTGACCAAGTTTGACTTTTGAGTATTTCATATTGGATCGAAGTTTTGATGGTTCTATTATGTCCGGATGGTGATTTGGACTTGGGCGTATGCCCGGATTTGCATTTGGATATTTCTAGAAGGTTTCGACACTAATTGGCAAAAATTGAAAATTTGAAGGTTTGAAATTTTCTTAAGTTTGACAGAGAGTTGAATTTGATGATATCGGGTTTGGATTTTGGTTCTGGGAATTTGGAATTGCTTCGTTATGTTATTTGGGACTTGTGTGCAAAATTTGAGCTTATTCCGAGTTTGTTTGATATGGTTCGGCACGAGTTTTGGAAGTTGAAAGACTCAAAGTTCATTAAGTTTGATTTGAGGTGCGAGTCATCATTTCGATGTTGTTATGCGTGATTTGAGGTCTCGAGTAGGTCTGTGTTATGTTATGGAACTTGTTGGTATATTCAGACGGGGTCCCAAGTGGCTCGGGTGAGTTACAGATGTGGTTCAGATCATTTTGTCTCATGTTCCATTACTGAATGAATTTCTAGTGCTAGTGTAGCCGCATCTGCAGAATTTTGGTCGCAGAATCGACTTTGCAGGCGGGTTGTTCATCACAGAAACAGGAAAATGCTGGTTAATAAATGATCACGGATGCGGAGTTTTGATCGCATGTGCGGATGCGCAGGAGCAGCTGGATGGAGTGCAAAAGTGAGGTCTTGCGCAGGAGCGGATGCGCATGAGCAGTTGGCTAGAGCGCAGAAGCAAGGTCTTGCGCAGGAGCGAATGATGGCTCGCACCTGCGATGTCGCAGAAGCAGATATTATGTCCGTAGGTGCAAGAGTCGGTTTTGTTGTTGTTTCCGTAGAAGAATATGTCTTGTCGCAGAAGTGACGCTGCAGAAGCAACTCTTTTATTGCATATGCGAAAAGGTCTGGGCAAAACAGTATTAAATCGAGGGTTTTGTTCATTTTAACATATTATGAGTTGGGAGCTCAGATTTGGACGATTTTGGAGGCGATTTTCACAATATGAATAGGGGTAACTATTTTTTTTACTCGATTTTGATTATATTTCATGAATCTATCTTCGTTTTCACATTTAATTGATGATTTCATATGAGAAATTGAGGGGTTTTGTGTAAAATTTCATAGAGTAAATTTTTGAGTTTTGAACATAAATTTGGAGTCGGATTTGAGTGAAACTAGTATGGTTGGACTCGTAATTGAATGAGTTGTCGGGTTTCATGAGTTTTGTCGGGTTCCGAGATGCAAGCCCAGGTTTGATTTTTGGTTGACTTTTTGATTTTGATTAATGATTAATGATTCCACCTTTATTGATTGGGTTTGCTTCATTGGGAATTATTTTATGTTCTTGAGTTTCTTTGGGCTATTTATGAGCCGTTCGAAGGTCAGTACGTAGGGGATGGCGTTTCCTGAGTATTGTTGGCTTTCTTGGTATTGGATCTGGCTTATTCGAGATAAGTAAAATTCTAAACTTGGTGATGAGGGTATGAACCCCTGAATATACTTGTTATGTGTTTGTTGTTGAGGTGACACACATGCTAGGTGGCGGGCGTGTGGGCGTGCACCGTAGGAATTATGACTCGGTTGGTTCTATGGTATTATGTAGTTACTTAATCTTGTTTCTATCCAGGAAATTTCTACGTGCTAAAGTAAGTGATCCATGTTAGAAACTATGTTTAGGCTATATGTTTATCCTGTTAGGACCTACCGAGGTCATTTCTGCTATTGAGTTATTTACTTAAATTGTAATTACAGACTCAGTCATATTCGTTCATTTGCATATCATGTCTCAGTCTTTTCTTTTTTTTGTTGTCACATCATGTTATCATTGTTGGGTGATTGGCAAGAGATTCGTGAGGCCGGGAGACTAGAGAGGATGATGATTGAGTGAGTGCGAGGGCTTGATTGTGAGTGATATTTATGCGTTCGGGTTGTCCGCCGCAACATGCTTTATTGATTCATGCCATGATTGGCTTATATAAGCGCTTGGGCAGGACCCGCCCCTTCGGAGTCTGACATACTAGCAGTGAGCGTAGATACTTACTGAGTGCGAGTGCCGAGATAATGGGAGGATTGAGTGACTGAAGGACTGAGTGATTGAGCGTGCTGAGTAAGGTTGACTGATTCGAGAACATGAACACATGAGTTTATCATGCTAGTGTATTACACTTCACATGCATACTTGGCGTGTAGGCATAGAGATGCATTGACGGTCTTGTGATATTCATGACTTTACATTCACATTGACATGCAGGCATAGGGATGTACTTTCCTTATGCTATATGATAATGAAATATCTTATCTGTTACTGAAAGTTTTTTGAATAAATCACAGTTTTCTGATATACTCACATTTTTGGTGATTTCGGTGAACGATTTGGGTTTTACCGTTATACCTGAGAAGCATGCCTATTTTCCGTAATTGTGAACAAGCTGAGTCATATATTTGAGTATGATTTGTACGGTTTCCATTATATTGTTATGAGTTATTCCTGGCTGTTGGTGTTGGACTCTGGCCGTTGTCCAAGCTCTTCATTATTTTTAACCTAAGGTTAGGTTTGTTACTTATTGAGTACATATGCTCAGTTATACTCATACTACACTTCTACACCTTAGATGCAGATTTTGGAGTTGACGTTGTTGTGTATGGTGGGTGCTAGCATTGAAGATGTACCTGTTTGGTGGTTGTGGCTACCTCTTGTTCATGGTAGTTGTAGATTTATAAAAATCTGTTTATGTAAGTTTCGAACAGATGATGTATTTGTTTCATACTAGCTTAGTAAATTCTAAATTTTAAAAGCTCATGATTTGTACTACCAGTACTTATGGAGTTGTACAAAAATTCAGATATTTCATTTTTGGCCCCTATCGTTATCATTATATTGTGGTTCATTGTTAATTGGCTTACCTAGCGGGTTGGGTTAGGTGCCATCACGACTAGTTGGAATTTGGGTCGTGACATGATGTTCCAACAGTAGAATGGAAACAACTAGTTTTACAAAATGTAGGTGAACCTAAACATGTCTTTACCTTATGGCTAAGCTTGCATGGGAAACTTCAAACTAAAGATGTGATACTGAAATGGGGAAAGCAGGTTGATGGTTCATGTTTGTTCTACACAAGTGCACTGAAAACTGCAAGCCACATGTACGTTGAATGTCCGTTTACCCAAGAGGTATGGAGGGAAATCCTAAGACGGAAATTCTAGTAGAAGCCTGTACAAAGCTGGAAGGAAGAGTGGAAATGGGTGAAGCATGTATGGGGTAAAATTGGTTTGCGACAATTAAACGAATGACGAAGTGACACGTGGAACTGAAGACAGGTGGGATGTGAGTCAGCAAATAGCTGGAACCGGATACAAGCATGTGATCGATGCTGGATGAATCCTGAAGATAAAGTAGCTGATAACAAAGATTCAAAGAATTGACAACGGATAGCATTCAATGAGAAACCGTTACAGAGAATATATGTATTTATAGCCAACCGTTATGCAACCATCAATGATAATTTTGTTCTCATTCAAGATGAGCTTGATTTAAGGATCTTCTCTCCTTAAATAAAGCTATTAATAGGAGAATTAACATCATTTGTGACAGGAAGAATATTTTATATACAAAATCTATATTCTGCTCTCAAACTATAAAATTATTTGGTTTCTTTTGTTCTTAAATTTTTCATACTACAACTTCGAAGAAGCTCATCATAGTAACAAGCTTGTATTTCTTTAAGTTATTTTTACATTCTTGATTTCATTCTTGTTTATTTTATATTTTTGGATCAAGTTAATTCATGTGACTATAAACTATGTTACAAATTCAACTGTACCTTTTTAATGGGTAAACAGGAAATTGTGCAATTGCTTTGATCCATTTATATTTTACTAACAAATTTTGGTTCTTTTCTTAGAAAAAGAAAAGTTAGATATGGCAGCTAACGATGTCACCAATGTCTATAATGCTGGAGCACATATGAACGTGAAGATTCGTTTCTATGCAATGAGTCAACCAGCGAAACCCACAATGAAGGAGATTAAACAACTCTAGTTCGTGAAGGTCAAAATCCTCGACATATGAGGAGTCCAACTTCTGATGACGCAGATGATGAACATGTTGTTGAACTAGTCAAAATCTTGAGAGTGCGACAAAGAGAAATAATGGATCACCTCTCAAGACCACATCAAGTGATGATAGAGTTGAAGCAGGCATTATCGGGCGATTCCAATAGTGCTAATGGAAGAGCTTTGGTTCCTCACAGCTTTCCTACAAATCAAACGGTTCAAAGAGCCGATGATGACACACCTAGAGGCGGTTCAATTTCAATGAGACAGGAGGTACCAGTAGTGGATCTGCGAAAAACAACTCAAATAACCCTTTAAATCGAGATTATGAGATTCATAAGGGAAGGGAATGAATAAATGGATCAAAACTCGAAAGAGTTCCATGCTCAGATGGATCAGATCCGGGGAGCACTTCCGGTGTTAAAGGGACCAGATTCCAAGAAGTATACGCAATTGCTGTTTAAACCAAGTGTAGCTCCAGAGTTGATCCCAAAGAGATTTAAGATGCCAGATATACCAAAGTATGATGGAACTTTGGATTCACAGGAACACATCACGACCTACACTTCGATAGTAAAGGGAAATGACTCCCAGCATGAGATTGAATCTATTTTGTTGAAGAAGTTTGGAGAAACCCTGACGAATGGTGTCTTAACATGGTATTCCCTCTTACCCAAGCATTCCAGTGATTATTTTGGAATTCTTGTGGATTCGTTTATCAAAGGTCATGCTGGAGCAAGAAAGGTCCAGCCAAGGAACACGGATATATTCATAATATTCCAAGAAGAATCTGAACTGTTGTGAGAGTTCATATTCTAGTTTTAGAAGGAAATGATAATGTTACTAGCGGTACCAAATGAGTGGTAGTGGAGGAATTTACAAAGGTCTCAACCCATTGAGCTCTGATGCCTCCCGAAAACTAAATGAAAACTTGCTAGAATTTCAGGAAAACACACGGGCAGATGTTCACAATCACTACGAGTCAAATATCAGAATAGAAGATGATCAATTGGGCTCTTCAGTGTCTTCCAAAGGACAAAATTGTGATTGGAATCAAGATAAGTTCAAAAATGATTTTGATGTAGATTGGAGGTCCTCTAAAAGTTGTTTTTCACCCTTACGAGAGGGCTGATTAGCGTGGAAATAAAGGTTTTCAATCATCGGATAGGTTCGCTTCTAATAGGAGGGAGGATCGTGGTTGAAGTAGCAAATCGTTGCAGGAGAAAGAGACATCGGGTTCTTGAGATTGAACATATCCCGGATTATCCGACTACAATTTTAACATCAGCTTGGTAGAATTAGTGTCGTCTATGAGGAATATTAAAGAAGCTAGATTCCCAAAACTAATCATCTCAGATCCTAGCCAAAGGGATCCTAATTTACAGTGTTAATACCATGGATCTCACAGCCATAGGACTAGGGACTGCCGACATCTTCGTGAAGAGGTAGTAGTTGAATAATGGTCACCTTAGAGAGTTTTTGGAGAAACCGAGATGTTGCAGAACCATCAAAACCGGTAGCAGGGCCAGGATGGCGATAAACATGATCATCAAAGGAGAAAAGGTAAATGGTGTTACGTTTTCGGCAGCAAAGAAGACGAAGATATCGTTGACTCATGGCAAGAGAATCCGAGAGGTCATAGAAGATGGAATGACCTTCACAGAAGAGATGTTGATGGACTTCTTCTACCGTACAATGATGCTTTTATAATTTCTCTTAATGTTTTAGATTTTATAGTTAAATGTGTGTTGGTTGATCTAGGAAGTTCAGCCAACATGGAAAGTTTTGGAGCAAGAAAAACTTACCAGAAACATAGTTCTGATAACAAAGCTTTTGGCCGGGTTCAACTTAACGAGTGTGACAACCCGAGGAGAAATTTTGTTGCCGAGGAATAACAAAGACTACCCTGTTTGAAGTGGTAAATGGTGACATGGGTTATAATGTAATCATGGAGAGACCATGGATACACGAAATGAAGGTTGTACGTTCAACGTACCATCAACGGTTGAAATTTCTCACACCGGAAGGAATCAAGCAAATCAGAGGAGATCAACCGGCTGCAAGGGAGAAGAACCCAGTGACCATTTCCATAGCAAGGTCAAACAAACTAGAAAATATTAATTATAGGAACATGTGCCTTCTTCCACCGCGGTTGAAGATGATAAAGAAGAGGAATCATCTAAATTTTATCATGTATCAAGGTCTTTTCAGGTACCGGAGGAAATAGACGCGATCAATTCAATCGTAGAAGAGCTCGAACAAGTAGATTTGTTCGAGGAGTTTATAGAAAGGAAATTTCACTTAGGAACGGATTTAAGTCCCAAATTCATGTTACAATAGATTTGTTAAAATCTAACGTTGATTTCTTTGCATGGTCGTATTCAGATATGATAGATATTCCATTGGAAGTGGATGTCCACTAGCTGGGCTTGGATCCTAACTTCCCTCCGGTGAGGCAGAAGAAACAACTGATAGTAGAGGTCAGAAACAAGTTAGTCAATGAAGAAGTAACTTAGTTACTGAATATAGGTTCAATTCGGGAGGTAAATTACCCCGATTGGCTAGCTAATGTAGTGGTAGTACCTAAAAATTAATAAATTTAGAATATGTGTGGATTATAAAGATTTAAATAAGGCATGCCTTAAAGACTCTTTCCCGTTTCCATACATTGATCAAATGATTGATATTACGACCGGGCATGAGTTAATGAGTTTTCTTGATTCTTATTTCGGGTATAATCCAATTAGGGTGGACCCGGAAGATCAAGAGAAAACTTCATTTATCATAAATTTTGGCACATACTTCTATAATATGATGCCTTTTGGGCTTAAAATGCTGGATCCAGTTATCAGAGGCTTGTTAATTAAATATTTGAAAAATAGATAGGTGAGCCAATGAATGTTTATACTGATTGCATGTTAGTTAAGTCTCTTAATGTAGGAGATATTCTGAAACATCTCCAAGAGACGTTTGACATTCTAATAAAATACACATGAAGCTCAACCCTGAGAAATGCGTTTCCAGAGTTGGTTCCGGTAAGTTAGTGAATTCGACATTGAATATCATCAAAGAATATAATCAAGTCACAGGTTTTGGCCGACTTCGTGACCGATTTTAGTTCAGGAATAATGCGTTTAGCTGCCAATGAAGCAATATAGGTATCAGGAATGGTATCAAGAGTTTGGACCTTGTTTACGGAGGAAGCCTCCAACGTAAAGGGGATCAGTCTCGGGTAGTATTAATCACTCCTTTTGGGGAAACCCTGAGAAAGAACTATGTCATTAACTAACAATAAATCTGGGTACGATGATTTGGTTGACTTGAACTAGCTTGGGGATTGGTTTACGAGGTCGTCGAAATAAAGTACGGCTCCAAACTGGTGGTGAACCAAGTATACAGAATCTTCAACACCAAAGAGGAGCACATGCAATAATACTTGAACAAAGTTTAAGTATTACTTTCCTGGTTCGGGGAGTGGTTAATCATCAACATCCCAAGGAGAAAAATGTGGAGGCAAACACATTAGCCAATTTGGGTTCGTCCACGGAAATAAAAGAGTTTGATGCTGGTGTAGTAGCTCAATTGTTGCATTCGGTGTTGGATGTGGACGGTTACTGTGAAGTTAAACCAACTTAATTTGGGATTGGAGAAATGAGTTTATAGAATATCTAAGGCATGATAAATTTCTTAAAGACGCGAAAGCTTCCCAGGCACTACGGACTAAGGCGGCTCATTACTATATGTCACGACCCCAAATCCAGACCAATCGTGATGATGCCTATCATGGAACTAGGCCAGCCAAAACCCAAAGTAGAATCATAATAAGCTTCCTTTTTACATCTTTACTATACTGAAATACCCATAAAAAAGTTCCTTTAAACATTTATAAAATAGTTAAATCTATACTGAACATTAAATACAACCCTCGAGAACCCGAAGTCACCAGTTATGATCATCTACATAAAATATAGAACTCGACGAAAATAAATTCTATAATATTAAGCAGGAGAGGGAGCAGGACTGCGGAGGCATGCAGCTACCTCGCAAACCTCCGAGAATCTCTGGAACAGATAGACAGCTCACCCTGCCCTAACACCTGAATCTGTACACAAGGTGCAGGGAGTAATGTGAGTATGCCAACTTAGTAGTAATGAAAATAAATCAGGTCAGAGCAGCAAGGAACACATAAAATCAATGTCATCAAATCACAAGATGCACAACCTTTCTTTCCAACAGTATAATATAGATATGTGAAATCGTCATGCCTTAAAATCAACTTCAGAAAAGTCCTTTAAAGAATGCATATTTTTAACAACTTCAAACCGAAAGATTTAGTATGAAAATGAATCAGTAGCCCCTAGGGAAAAACATGTATCATAATCAGCCCCTCGGGCATGCCTCACAGTCACTAAGGACCTCACAATAACTCATGCCTCCCAATCACTCGTCACTCAGCCTCCCAATCACTCATCACTCGGCACTCGGTGCGCTCACTAGGGGTGTGTCTAGACTCCGGAGGGGCTCCTTCAGTCCAAGCGCTAATATCACTCAGCATCTGACCATCACTCTTGGCCCTTGGCCACACTCAGCACCTCACCATCACTCTGGCCCTCGGCCACACTCAGCAGAACCACTCGAAAGGCCCCTCGGGCGAATTAGTAAAACATGATACTCGACCCAAAACATCAGTTTAAATCTCAAAGTAGTGTAAATCATGTTGAGTTTCGAAAACAATATGCACAATGCAGATGAGTGAAATCATCAATACATAGTGAGGAAAAACAACAGTAAAAAGCCCCCAAGGGGTCTAAAAAGATCGGCACGAGTCCCCAAACACGGCTTATAGCCCAAATATTTCAACAATCTTTAGAATATGATTTAACATAAGGTTTTGAGTAAATATGCAACTCATTAGTTTCCACGGAGAGGACCTAGTCCAATCCAACAATCAGTATGCGCCACATACTCGTCATCCGACATGTGCGCCATTCCAAAATCAGTGAGAAAATATGTAGTCAGGGGTTCCATACCCTCAGGACAAGATTTATAACCATTACTTACCTCTACCGGGCCACGACACTAGTCCGCTATGCTCTTGCCCCTCAAATTGCCTCCTGATTCCTCCGAATCTAGCTAAAACCAGTTCAACATTATTAATATATACTCAAGGAACACAACCCAATCAAAAATCATCAAATTATATAAGAATCTCAAAATTCGGCCAAACTCGAGCCCCGAGCCCACGTCTCGGAATCTGATAAAATTTGCATCACAAGAATCCTCATTCCCTTACGAGTCTACCCATATCAAATTTACCAATATCCGACCTCAATTTCCCACTCAAAGCACCAAAAAAAAATTCCAAATTTTCCTCCAATTTTTTCCCCAACTTTCCTACTTTAATTCCTCAAATTGCATAGTGAAAATCAAGATAAATTCATGAAATTTAACCAAACATGGTTGAACAATACATACCACAGGAAATCTACTGAAAAGCTCGTCCAAAATGTCCTTCTCCCGATCTCTCAAATGAAAAAACAAGTTATGGCCAAGAACCCCAAATAGGACTTAAAACTGACTGCCCAGGCCTTTTCCTCATAGCGATCGCAGAAGCTCCCACGCGATTGCGAAGAACAATTATGCTGCCCCATCAAATTACCCTACGCGATCGCAGACATCGACACGCGATCGCGATTCAGCAGGAAATAAACCCACGCGATCGCAAACCACTCTACGCGATCACGAAGAATAACGGCTCAACCCACTCACGCGCCCTTTTAACTCTATGCGAACACAAACAACACTACGCGATCGCACTGCCCAACAACCTCACACTCACGCGATCGTGATCTCCACCACGCGATCGCATATAACAAAAATCCTGCCTTCCATAGCTAGGTCTACGCGATCGTAAACTCCCTCCCGCGATCGCGTAGAAGGAAACCAGAAACTCACACCAGCAAAAATCTGTGCAGTTTTCAAGCCAAAAGTTGGTCCGTTAACCACCCGAAACACACCTGAGACCCTTGGGACCTCAACCAAACATACCAAAATATCCCATAACATCATTCAAACATAGCCGATCCTTCGAAACACCCAAAAAAAAATGCAACAACACAAAAATCACACCAAATTCAAGCCTATGAATTTTGAAACTTCCAAATTTCGCCAACTACGCCGAAACCAACCAAAACACCTCCGATTGACCTGAAATTTTTCACACATGCTCAAAATGACATTACAGACCTGTTCCAACTTCCGAAATTCCATTCCGACCCCGATAGCCTATTTTCCACTGCCGACCGGAAATCACCAAAAATTAACTTTCGCCAATTCAAGCCTAATTCTACATCGGACATCCAAACTTCATTCCGAACACATTCCCAAGTACCAAATCACCTAACGAAGCTATCCGAGCCATAAAATCCACATTCCGAGGTCATTCATAAATAAGTTAACTCTCAGTTGACATTCTCAACTATTAGGCGACCTTGAGAGACTAATTGCCTCAATGCTCACCATGACCACTCTGAACCTGAACGAACCGATCCAACACACATAAATGAAGTTGAACCACATAAAATGAAGCAGAAAAGGGGGAAACGGGGCTAAATTCTTGGAACGACCGGCTGGGTCGTTACATCCTTCCCCACTTAAACATACGTTCGTCCTCGAACGTGCCAAGAGTTTTTCTCCAACACCATCAAATTGTTACGTAGCTTACCATGCACATACCCGGGGGTTATCCCACGTCATCCTATCTAATATAGGTCCAATAGCACAATACCATTGAAATTTTGAAATCCAAATCCTGGCCCATAAACCTTAGAACCAAATTCCCATTTTTGAAATGATATACAAGGTCAAAATTTCCATAACTATAAAATGAACAAGTCTGAACATGCTGAATCAAGCCATATACGTACTCCAGATGAAATCACATAATACACCGCGTGACTCCAACACTCATAGCAATAATTCTTAACCACAATAACTGCTCCAAACAACCCAATACTGGTACATAACCTCTTATCAAGAAATGCCTCGCTCTAACACGTCCATATACTGCCGATGATGAAATGAGCACGTAGAACTAACAACCATTCGTCCGATCAGCCAAACAAGAAACTCCCCCTTCCCAAACAGGAATTATAGCATATTTCTAAGCCGACTCACGATATTTATCCTTCCAACTATGTTGTAGAAAATTGCAAAAATATTCATTCTAGGTCCAATGACCTCCTCTCGTCCATCACAACCACCCTGATAACATGACACTAACCATTCGACACATCGATAAAATTCGAAGCCAAAATCGGTGCAACTCGTGCACTTAACTGCAACATCTTAATGCAATCAAATTATGTAAAAGGTCCACACGAGAGGACCATCTTGCCATTAACAATTACCGTCACCATATCATACTAACCACCCGGCACACATTGCGAAATCAAAAACACATGAATCCGATACCAAAGGCCATACCCCTACATAACTCCGCTACACTCTGCTAAGGGAATGAGGATTCCTGTGATGCAAATTTTACCGGATTCCGAGATGTGGGCCCGGGGCTATGCATTCTTTAAACTGTGAGATTTTCCTAAGGGTTCCGCAGCCTCTCGAAGATAAGTACAGACGTCTCCGTACCGATCCGCAAGACTGTACTAAACCTGCTCATGATCGGTGAGTCCTATGTAACCTAGTGCTCTAATACCAATCTGTCACGACCCCAAATCCCGGCCAGCTGTGATGGCACCTATCATGGAACTAGCCCAGCCAAAACCCAAACTCGAATCATAATAAGTATCCCTTTTACATCTTTACTATACCGAATACCCATAAAAATTTCCTTTAAACATTTAGAAGACAATTAAATCTATACTAAACATTAAATACAACCACCCCGAGAACCCGGAGTCACCGGTCATGAGCATCTACATAAAACATAAAACTCGACGAAAATAAATTCTATAATATTAAGTAGGAGAGGGAGCAGGACTGCGAACGCATGCAGCTACCTCGCAAACCTCTGAAAGTCTCTGGAACATATAGACAACTCACCCTGCCCTAAAACCTGAATCTGCACACAAGGTGCAGGGAGTAATGTGAGTACGCCAACTCAGTAGTAAGTAAAATAAATCAGGTCTGAGCAGCAAGAAACACATAAAATAAATTTCATCAAATCACAAGATGCACAACCTTTCTTTCCAACAGTATAACATATATATGTGAAATCATCATGCCTTAAAATCAAATTCAGAAAAGTCCTTTAAAGGATGCATAGTTTTAACAACTTCAAACTGAAAGATTTAGTATGAAAATGAATGTAGTAAAATCATGAGTAGCCCCTCGGGCAAAACATGTATCATAATCATCCCCTCGGGCATGCCTCACAGTCACTCAGCACCTCACAATCGCTCATGCCTCCCCATCACTCGTCACTCGGCCTCCCAATCACTCGTCACTCAGCACTCGGTGCGCTCACTAGGGGTGTGTACAGACTCCGGAGGGTCTCCTTCAGCCCAAGCGCTAATATCACTCAGAACCTCACCATCACTCTTGGCCCTCGGCTACACTCAGCACCTCACCATCACTCCGGCCCTCGCCCACACTCAGCAGAACCACTCGAAAGGACCCTCAAGCGAATTAGTAAAACAGGGTACTCGACCCAAAACATCAATTTAAATCTCAAAGTGGTATAAATCATGTTGAGGTTCGAAAACAGTATGCACAATGCAGCTGAGTGAAATCATCAATACATAGTGAGGAAAAACAACAGTAAAAAGCCCCCAAGGGGTCTAAAAAGATCGGCACGAGTCCCCAAACACGGCTTATAGACCAAATATTTCAACAATCTTTAGAATATGATTTAACATAAGGTTTTGAGTAAATATGCAACTCATTAGTGGCCGCGGAGAGGACCGAGTCCAATCCAAAAATCAGTATGCGCCACATACTCGTCATCCGACATGTGTGCCATTCCAAAATCAGTGAGAAAATATGTAGTCAGGGGTTCCATACCCTCAGGACAAGATTTATAACCATTACTTACCTCTACCGGGACACGACACTAGTCCCCTATGCTCTTGCCCCTAAAGTTTGCTCCCGATTGTTTCGAATCTAGCCAAAACCAGTTCAATATTATTAATATATACTCAAGGAACACAACCCAATCGAAAATCATCAAATTATACAAGAATCTCGAAATTCGGCCAAACCCGAGCCCCGGTCCCACGTTTCAGAATCCGATAAAATTTACATCACAAGAATCCTCATTCCCTTACGAGTCTACCCATACCAAATTTACCAAAATCAGACCTCAATTTCCCACTCAAAGCACCAAAATAATTTTCAAAATTTTCCTCCCATTTTTCCCCCAACTTTCCTACTTTAATTCTCAAATTGCATGGTGAAAATCAAGACAAATTCATGAAATTGAACCAAAGATGGTTGAAGAATACTTACCAAAAGAAACCTACTGAAAATCTCGTCCAAAATGTCCTTCTCTCGAGCTCTCAAATGGAAAAACAAGTTATGGCGAAGAACCCCCGAAATAGGACTTAAAGCTGACTTCCCGGGCCTTTTCTTCACTGCGATCGCGGAAGCTCCCACGCGATCACGAAGAACAAATCTGTTGCCCCATCAAATTACCCTACGCGATCGCAAACATCCACATGCGATCGCGATTCAGCAGGACATAAACCCACGCGATCACAAACCACTCTACGCAATCGCAAAGAACAACGGCTCAACCCACTCACGCACCCTTTTAACTCTACGCGAACGCAAACAACACTACGCAATCGCACTGCCCAACAACCTCATACTCACGCGATCGCGACCTCCACCACGCGATCGAATATAAAAAAAATCATGCCTTCCCCAGCTACGTCTATGCAATCGCAAACTCCCTCCCGCGATTGCGTAGAAGGAAACCAAAAACTCACACTAGCAAAAATCTGCCTAGTTTTCAAGCCAAAAGTTGGTCCGTTAACCACCTGAAACACACCCGAGGCCCTCGGGACCTCAATCAAACATACCAACATATCCCATAACATCATTGAAACTTAGTCAAGCCTTGAAAACACCCGCAAAACAATGCAACAACACCAAAATCACACCAAATTCAAGCCTATGAACTTTGAAACTTCCAAATTTTGCCAACTACGTCGAAACCAACCAAAACACCTCCGATTAAGCTGAAATTTTGTAAACATACTCAAAATGACATTTCGGACCTTTTCCAACTTCCAGAATTCCATTCCGACCCCGATAGCCTATTTTCCACTGCCGATCGGAAATCGCCAAAAACTAACTTTCGCCAATTCAAGCCTAATTCTACACCGGACATCCAAACTTCATTTCGAACACACTACCAAGTCTCAAATCACCTAACAAAGCTATCCGAGCCATAAAATCTGATTCCGAGGTCATTCATCAATAAGTTAACTCTCATTTGACTTTCTCAACTATTAGGCTACCTCGAGAGAATAATTGCCTCAATGCTCACCATGACCACTCTGAACCAGAACCAACCGACCCAACACGCATAACTGAAGCTGAACCACATAAAATGAAGCATAAACGGGGGAAACGGGGCTAAATTCTTGGAACGACCGGTCGGGTCGTTATACTATATTATTGACAGACAATTATATAGGATGTTATTTCAAAGACCATTGGCTCGGTGTTTAGGAAAGTCAGACGCTAACTATGTGATGAAGGAAGTTCATGAAGTAGTATGTGAGAACCACTTGGATGCAGACTCATGTGTTCTAAAGTTAGTTAGAGTTGTCTACTATTGGCCCCGGATGGAGCAAGGCGCAGATACATTTGTACAAAAGTGCGTTAAATATTAATGCCATGCACAATTAGTACATCAACTGGCGGAATTCTTGCATTCGGTGGTGTCACCATGGCCATTCATGAAATAGGGGATGGACATAGTCGGTCTATTACCTCAAGGTCTTGGTAAGGTAAAATTTCTTTTGGTTCTAATTATTTTACTAAATGGGTTGAAGCAAGTGCTTACCAAAATATTGGAGAATGAGAGACGATCAATTTTATATGGGATCACATTGTCTGCGGGTTTGGAATAGCTAAAGAAATTGCTTGTGATGGGGGGCCACAATTTATAAGTTCCAAAGTCACAAAATTTTTGGATAGGTTGAAGATAAAAAGAATTACATTGTCACCATACCACCCGAGTGCTGATGGACAGGCGGAGTTAACGAACAAGGTAATAATCTAAAACCTAAGAATAAGTTAGAAGATGAAAAAGACAAGTACCCAAATGAGCTACTGGATGTGTTGTGGCATATATGACCACGATAAAATTGAGCACGGGAGCAACACCTTTCTCACTTGTATACGGTTCAGAGGCTTTGATCCCTGTGGAGATTCGGGAACCAACTCTAAGGTTTTCCCAAGCAAACGAGGAGACAAATAATGAAGCTTTGCTGGTAAAATTGGATTTTCTTGAAAAGAACCAGACGCTTATGTGAGGCTGCTGGCACAAAAACAAAGAATGGAAAGATATTACATCCGTAGAGGAAATCTCTGATATTTCAAAATTGAAGATTTGGTTCTAAGAAAGGTAACTCAAAATACTCAGAAGTTAGAGTCGGAAAGCTGGTGCCAACATGACAAAGACCATACCGAGTTTCAACAATAATCGGTAAAGGTTCATATATACTAGAAAACCAAGATTGATTTAAATTACCAAGCAATTGTAACATGGCGCACCTCAAAAGGTATTATTACTACATATCCTTGCTGAAAACTGAAAATAAGTGTTGATCTTTTTTTCTCTTCGTCCAATTATAGTTCCAATTGGGTTTTTCTTGCAAGAGTTTTAACAACGCAACAATGTAAAGCATACTACAAACGAAGGGTCGTTGCTAAATGCAAGACATCCTGTGTTTGAATTCTCATACTTAACATTCGAACACTGGGAGAAACTATTACATGTCAAGGCACTAAAAGTATTATGAAGATCGGGGACAACTAGAACTAGGATCAATGTCTTATCTAGACCGAGGACTGCATGATCAGCCCTACATATATAAGTTGTACAAGTTAGCCATATGTATTGGAAACTCTAATTACATAAGAAAATGAATATTTATATAAATATACTTTTTAAAATTGAAGGAATGAATCAAAATCATTTCGTTTTTATCTTATCTCTTATCCGAATGATAAGTTAATTAATTTTTTTCATTTGAAAATAAACAAAAACATCAAATGTTTATGTCATAATAAACATAAGACGTCTTCTTCAAGAGCACTGTAAACATAAGGGCCCTCTCTTATGAACCCTCAAAGTCAAAGGGTAGATTTCGAAAGTATTTATGTCCGGAGTTAAAAGCTATCGGATGTGAAAAGATTTCTGAAGCTTTATCAATTAAATAAAAAAAATATTTTTTGTACAACACTTAAGCGAAGAATTTCTTTCATTAGTTAAAGTGCCAAACTGCATAAAGAAGTTTTTGCATAGTTATGGTAAGTACAAAATAAGAAGAAATATATACATCAGTCGTTTTTGTAGCTAGAACCCGAAGGCAAAGAAGAGACTTCGTTTTCTTTCTCGAGAAAAGGTTGTTCTTATTTTGGTTCAAGGCCTTCATCCTTGTCTTCTTCTTCTTCAGCTTTCTCTTCAGAATTTGAGGATTCGAAGATAGTTTTCGAAGAGTCAAAGGCACCAGGACGAGCCGAGCAGGAGATTCTCGAAAGAAATTATTTCCTGTTCACGAGCTTTTAAAATGTAGTCATTGATATTTTGAATGCCTTCTTTGGCCTACTACAGAGCCTTCCTCTTCGCATGATATATGGCGTAGATTTTCTTGAAGAGGATAGAATCTTCCCAATCTTGGAGTTTAGCTCGGGGTTTTCAATTGTTGCTTGAAACTTATCATTTTTGGCTTAACAATGCTGATCCTGGAATCAAGATCAAGGTTTGTTGTGGCATGAATTTGATTCTGCTCCATGACTCTTTTCAAACATTACTCCATCTTTGCCCTCAGATGCTCGGCAATATTGGCTTCCTCAATTTTGGAGCATAACCTAGATTCCAAGTTATTAATTTGCTCCATCAAAGCAGACTCGTGTTTGGAAGCAACAGTCACAATATCATAAAATTCATCCCACTTAGCCTAATAGTCTTTAAGCTCTTTATGTAATTGAGCGGCTTCTTTTTTTGTGGGTCATTTTATCTTGCTCGAATTGCTGTAATCGAGCCTCTAGATCGAGCAATTTTTTCCTCCACCACCGAGGGGCGCTCGGCAGACTGATTTCATTGCTAAAAGCCGATCACATTCCAAAGTGGGCTCTTACTTGTCCAAAATCAACCTTTACAAGCCCTCGAAAGCAAGAAGATTGGCCTGAAAAGGTTAGATCTAAGATTATTAATGCGAAGAAGTAAGGGTTCGAACTCCTTGACCAGAAGAAACTATGGGGATTCAAAAAAGAGATGAAGCATTTTCAACCAATTTTATTTTCTCCCATAGTCTGTAAACTTCTCTTGGTTGTGGAGTTTGAAGTTGTGGAGTTTGAGGATCACCTGGTTGAGATGATGAAGGTATTTTTCTTCTTTGAAGGGCAACCACTTCATCATTGGTTTCTTCGTCATCGAGGACCATTGTGGCGGTCAGGTTCATTTCCTTTTCAATTTCTTCTCCTGAGTCCCATCTGAATAGGTGCAATTTCTCTTTGATTGCTTATCTTTAGGCTGGGGAGTCCTAAAGGAGGCGCCTTCACCTGTAGCGAGAGTAGATTCACGAGCTTGCCTCCAGATAAGGGAACATTGTAACACCCATTGAGCTTCCTGTAGGTCATCAAGATCCTCGATGTCGGGGCACACAAAAGATCACTTCAAAAGTCATGTGTAGTACAATAAGACACTTAACAAATTATTACTAAGTTATTTTGTAAGATTTAAAACAGGGACGAAGAATCTTTATTTACCATGGTTTTTGGCTTTTCACCCATTTTTGGGATCCATTTCTCTCCACGGGCTAGGTTGTGAACCCTTGGTGGTTTCCAATAAGTAGCTGGAATGAAGAAAATAAGAAGTTGGCGAAGAAAGGAGTTTTATTTTTACGTGGAAAGGAAACCAATATCTAAATATTTACGGAAAAGATTCCATAATTCAGGAAAAATAGGTGTTATAATTGGGATGATGTCCTTGGTATCTATGACAACGAACTGTTCCATCCATCCACGATCATTGTCGTCATCAATGCTAGTAAGGAGGTCATGATGACCACATTTGGTATGTTTTAGTACTCCCCCATGGAAGTGTGACGACCCAAATCTCACATGTCGTGATGGCGCCTAACACAATACTAGGCAAACCGAAAACCACAATAAAACACACATTCTTTAACTTTGAAAACATAATCAAATAAGCATAAGAGTAAAATCTCATAAATACTGATACGAAAATACTGCGACCCGATACAATATTTTCCCAAAATTCGGGTGCCACTGAGTACATGAGCATCTATACAAAAACATGGTCTGACTGCTGAAACTCTGTCTTGGAAGGTAGAACAATATAAATAGAACCTAAAGATAAAGGAGGAGATTCAATGCCTACGGATGCCATGGCAGCTACCTCGAGGATCTCCGAACTGATAAAAGCTCCAGCATCAACAACCACCGTACATGGATCTGGACATGAAGTGCAGAGTGTAATATGAGTACAATCGACCATATGTACGCAATAAGTAATAAGATTAAACTTGGGCTGCAAGCAGTGAAAAGCTCAACAGGTACAGTCCAAATATAGAAATAACAGTACAAAAATGTAGACTTGCTTTCAAGTTCAACAACTTTAGCTCAAACAGATAAAATATGTCAGGTGTGATTGAAATAAGGAATGATACATCTTTATTTCTACATGTCAATTATACATGCCAATTGTAATACATTGTAGTGATAAAATCATATGCATACTCTCGGAGTATCAATGTCCTCAGTCCTCCCAGTCACTCAATTCACACAGTCACTCAGTCCTTATAGTTACTCAATCCTCCCAGTCACTCAGTCCTCCCAATCGCTCGACACTCGCACTCAGTAGGTACCTGCGCTCACTACTGATGAGTCAGACTCCGGACGGGCGGATCCTACAAAAGAGCTATAACAAGCCAATCATGGAATTAATTAATAAATCCTGCTATGGCGTGCAACCAGATCCCATAAACATCCTCACCATCAGGCCCTCAACCTCACTCAGTCATCAATCTCTCCTATCACTCGGGCTCACAAGTATTATGATAATCCGCCCAAACAATGATAATATGATGTATCAATAAATGGCAATAGAGATTGAGATACTATATGTAAATGATAGCTGTGACTGAGTACATAATTGCAAATTAAGCAAATAATTCAACGGCAACATGACCATTGTGGGTTCCAACAGTACCACCATATAGCCTAATCATGATTTCTAGCATGAAGAAAAGTTGAATTTATTTAACACATGGGAAATACATGGATATATGACTACACATTTCAAGGAAATCGACCACGTCATAATTTCCTATAGTACACGCCCACACGCCCGTCACCGAGCATGTGCGTTACCTCAACACCAATCACATAACACGTAATTCAGGGATTCGTACCCTTAGAACAAAGTTTATAAGTGTTACTTGGCTCAAACTGTGCAAATGCGTACATAGACAAGTCTTTGTCTCGCGAATCAGCCTCCAAACGACTCGACTCTAGCCACAAACAACTTGATACAATCAACACAAGCTATATTAATCAATTCCATATGATAAAGCTAAGTTCTTAAGCAAAAGTCAAAAGTCAACCACGGGCCCACGTCTCAAAATTCAAAAATATTAATAATATCCGAACACCCACTCAACTCGAGTCTAACCATACCAAAATTACTCAAATCCGATCACAATTCGACCTTCAAATCCTCCAAATAAAGCCATTGAAGTTTCTCCAATTTTTTCCCAATTTTCCACTCAAAACACTAAATAAATGACGAAAATAATGATATATTCATGTATATTAACCAAATCCAAGTTAGAATCACATACCCCAATCAATTCCTTGAATCGCCTCAATCCGAGCTCCCAAAGTCCAAATTGAAATTTCACTTTAACCCTCATTTTTTGATATTTTATATCCTTCCCAAACGTCCTCCTTCGCGATTGAGAAGCACAAAACCTAAGCTGCCGGAAATTACCCACACGCGAATGCGTGCTGAACCACGCGAATGTGAAGACCAAACATCCCTGACCTACGCGATCGCGGACAGCCTTACGCGATTGCAAATAACAATGCATGGAACCCAAACTTCTTCCTTTCCCCTACGCGAACGCGACTTAACCCACATGTTTGCGATGCACTGATGGTCAAAGCACTGCAATCACAGTCCTCATTTAGCAATCGCATAACACAGAATCTCATCTACCCAAAATAAGCATACGCGACCGCGGACCTTCCCACGTGATCGCATATAAAGAAAGTAGACCTTCAACATCAACAATCTTCTAAGTCCAAATTCGAATTCGTTAACCATCCGAAATCCACTCGAGGCCTCTAAGAGCTCAATAAACATACAAAAAAGTCCTAAAATATCATACTAACTTAGACGAGGCCTCAAATCACATAAAACAACATAAAAAATGCGAATCGCACGCCAATTCAGGTCTAATGAAAGCTAATGAATTTCAACTTCTACAATCGATGCCGAAACCTATCAAATCAACTCCGATTGACCTCAAATTTTGCACACAAGTTATAAATGATGCAACAGACTTACTCCAACTTCTGGAATCAAAATCTGAGTCTGACAACAACAAAGTCATCTCTCGGTCAAACTTCTCAACTGGAGAAAATATTTGCCAAATCTTGGGGTAACATTTGTTCGGGTCATTAAATGCGAGAAAATGTTTGTCGTTTCAAGTGTCAAAGAGCGTTTAGGAACTTTCCCACCAATAAAGGAACTCTTCTCTACTTCCCGATAATACTAAGTTGCATCATCGGAAAGTAGGGGGACTCTCTGTATGTGGTAAAATTGGTTAGCGATAGTTGAACGAATGACGAAGTGGCACGTGGAACTGAAGGCAAGTGGGACGTGAGTCAGCAAATAGCCGACACCAGATACAAGCATGTGAATGGTGCTGGATGAATCCCGAAGATAGAGTAGTTGATAACAATTCAAAGAATTGACAACTGATAGCATTCAATGAGTAGCCATTACAGAGAATATTTGCATTTTTAGACAACCGTTATGCAACCATCAATGACGGTTTTATTCTCATTTAAGAGGATCTTGATTTGGGGATCTTATTTTCCTAAATTAAGCTATAAATAGGAGGATTAGCATCATTTATAGACCTAAAAAACAATATGTATACAAAAGCTATATTCTGTTCAAACTATAAAATTATTTACTTTCTTTTATTCTTAAGATTGTTCATACTACTGCGTTATGAGAAGCTCATCATACTAACAAGCTTGTATTTAATTAAGTTATTTTAACATTCTTGATTTCATTCTTGTTTATTTAATATTTTTGGATCAAGTTAATTCACGTGTCTATAAAACACGTTACAAATTCAACTATACTGTTTTTATGGGTAGACAAAGCAGACAACTAGAGGCAACACTGCAAGGAGTGTTATTTCAAAAGCTAGTTTTGTTGTTGTGGTTTATGTTGTTTGGATTGAGAGAAATGAAAGAATTTTTCAAAGAGTGGATAATACTAAAGAGGCACTGGTCTATCAGATAAATATCAACATGTATCTTCGAGTCAGCACTAGTAGTAGACTGATGGAATATATTGTAGCTTTCTGAACAATATGTAGTATTTTTTGTATATATCTTGTATATGGTAAAAATTGAGGATACATGATTTTACGGGCTCGAGGGTATGCCTCGAGAGTGAGATTGTATCAAAGCATGTTCAGCTCAAGGTACATGAAGACCGAGGGATCGAAATCAGGCTAAATTGACATCGCACTAATGGAATCACGAGATATCCGCAATCGACCACAAATCTCGGCGAAGATCTCGGGACCGGCAGAACAATTAACGGTTATTGATATCAATCATGTATTTTACTTCTGAAATAAGATTCATACCTTATTTAGGATTCCTCTACTATATAAAGAGGAACCCTATTCACTTGTTTGCATTATTATCACCATACGCCAGTCATCACTTACGTTATTACTAAGAAATACAAACACTCTGCTCTTTTACTTATTCTTATTTTTTTTGTTCTTACTGTCTATTCTGTTCATATTGTTCATTCTACTCTTGTTGTTCTAACTGTTCTTGGCACTTGATCTCGAGCCTAATGCAGATCGAGTCGATAACTTACAATTACACTAGTTTGATCCATTTTAATCGTTTAGTTCCTATGTTTATTTAGCTATTTATCAATTGGCATTGAATTAGATCACATATCCTTATAACCGCATTATAATTTTAATTGTTACTCATACGTGTAGGTAAATAGTTTGGCTCCCACCGTGGGGTTAAGGATAATAGTGATCGTTCAGTGCTAGTTCTAACTTAACACATTATTTTACACTTGTTTCTTGTCAAGAATTTGTTTTCAGAATAAATCATGTCAAACTCATAAAACACAGATGCTCATGGTGACAACGGTCTCAGACTCCACGGAGATAACGAGAATATTATATCTCTAGGAATCGAGGTGCCACAAGCTGACATCGGAGGAGCACCACCTGTCAACCCGGTCGATATCGGTTCGCATGTTGCTCAGAATGCGGACTTAGGCGGGGACTCCGATGGAAGCGTACGCAAAGAGGGTCAAACTGACGGTCGAGGTACTCAAGGTAGAGCAGACGAAGGTGTCAGTCTCCAAGTTATATTTGAAATGTTGCAAGCTCAGCAAAACGCCATTGCTCAGTTGCAAAATCAGCACATGGCACCGAACAGGGTCGAACAAAAGTCTACTTGTCGTACCGAGCCAGTTCCTGAAAGATCAGGTGAAAATACTTTGACAACTGACCATGCTATAATGAGAATGTTCAAGGAGCTTACTAAGAGAATATAATCGGGAGAAAATAAAAACGAGGCTAACAACAAGAAGGTGGAAACCTATAATTCTCGAGTTGATCAGATTCTGGGGGCACCACCGATCTTAAAGGAATGGACTCCAAAAAGTTTGTGCAAAAATCATTCCCTCCAAGTGCGGCTCCGAAGCCCATACCAAAGAAGTTCAGGATTCCCGAAATAACTAAATACAACGGGACCTCGGACCCCAATGAGCATGTTAACTCTTATACATGTGCCATAAAAGGAAATGATTTGGAAGGAGATGAAATCAAGTCAATATTGCTAAATAAATTCAGAGAGAGCCTGTCGAAGGGAGCTATGATTTGGTACCACAACTTGGACCAAACTCTATTGATTCATTATCCATGTTGGCAGATTCATTTGTAAAGGCACACGCTGGCGCTATAAAGGTTGCAATTAGAAAATCAGACATCTTCAAGGTGAAGCAGAGGGATAATGAGATGCTAAGAGAATTTGTATCTCGGTTCCAAATGGAACGTACGGAGTTACCATCGGTTACCGACGATTGGGTTATTCAAGCTTTCACCCAGGGATTAAACGAGCGGAGTTCGATCGCGCCGCACGAGTTGAAGCAGAACTTAATAGAGTACCCGGCTGTGACTCGGGTAGGTGTTCACGATCAATATCAGTCGAAGATTAGGGTCGAGGATGACCAACTGGGAGCCCCCTCGGGCTCAGTGCATCCTAACCGGTCGACAAGTAAGAACCAAAGAGATGTTGATAGAGAATCGAGGTCAAAAAAGATCGTTATCAGCCATATGCTTCAGATAGAAGGAATAACCAACCGGGATGTAATTTCGCTCGGAACGATCGGAGGGGTAACCGAGGACAGAATTCTCTGGGACTCATGAGCAAAACTGGATTCGACAAATATGCAAATCCCACAGAAGCACCTCGATTATCGGAGTACAATTTCAGTGTCGATTCCTCGAGTATCGTATCGGCAATTGGGAGGATCAAAGACACTAGGTGGCCCATACCTATACAAATCGATCCCTCTCAAAGGAACCAAACCTAATGTGTAAATACCATGGCACACATGGCCATAGGACCGAAGACTGCCGACAGTTGAGAGAGGAATTAGCTCGATTGTTAAAGGAGGGTCACCTTTGAGAATTCCTCAGTGATAAAGACAAAAATCATTTCAGGGATAGAGACGCCAACAGAAATAACGAGCAACAAGAACCTCAACATGTTATCCACATGATCGTCAGCGGGGTCGACGTCCCACAAGGACCTATATTCAAACGCACCAAAGTGTCGATCACGAGGGAGAAACAGACTCGAGACTATGTGCCCGAAGGCACTCTCTCGTTCAATGAAGAAGAAACAGAAGGCATCTCACAGCCGCACAACGACGCCCTGGTAATTTCTATTTTGGTAAATAAAATTCAAGTTAAACGTGTTCTCATGGATCTAGGTAGCTCGGCAAACATAATCAAATCCAGGGCCGTAGAGCAGCTCGGCCTGCTAGACCAGATTGTACCTGCATCGCGAGTCCTAAATGGCTTCAACATGGTCAGTGAAACAACAAAATGGGAGATAATCCTGCCAGTAAATGTGGCAGGGACCATCCAGGACACAAAATTTCATGTCATCGAAGGCGACATGAGATACAATGCACTGCTCGGAAGGCCGTGGATCCACAACATGAGGGCAGTACCATCGACCCTTCACTAAATGATGAAGTTCCCAACAGTGGATGGTATCAAAATAATTTATGGGGAACAACACGCTGCGAAGGAAATGTTTGCAGTCGACGAGGTGATGTCGATATTAGCACGGTAGACCTCAGAAAAGTCGAGCATCAAGGATAAGCAAGCGGCCAAATAGAAATCACCGTCCCCAACCTTGACTGAATCAGATAAACAGGTAATCGAAGAAGAAGTGGATTTTCTCACTCCTTGAACTTTCGTCATTCCCGAAGAATCGGATGCAACCAAATCAGCGGTCGAGGAGCTAGAACAGGTGATACTTATCGAGTATCTACCCGAACGTAAGACATGACAGGAATCCACCAGTGATAATAACTCATCGGTTGAGTCTGGATTCCAAGTTCAGACCGATAAAGAAAAATTAAAGGCCCAGTCCGAGGTGAAGCACGCCTTCATAAAGCAGGAGGTAACCGAACTTCTTCAAATAGGGTCCATTCGGGAAGTAAAATATCTCAGGTGGTTAGCCAACATAGTCGTAGTCCCCAAAAAGGGGAACAAACTTAGAATGTCTGTAAATTATAAGGACTTGAATAAAGCATTTCTGAAAGATTCTTTTACTTTCCCTAACATCGATCAAATGATTGATGCCATGGCCGGCCACGAGATACTTACTTTTCTCGACGCCTATTCTAGGTACAACCAAATCCATATGGACCTAGAAGACCATGGAAAAAATTCTTTTATCACTAAGTATGGAACTTACTGCTATAATGTAATGCCCTTCGGGCTAAAAAATACGGGGCTACAAAATGACAGATGTTCGAAGCACAGATAGGAAAATCATTGGAAGTTTACATTGACGATATGTTAGTAAAGTCCTTGCGCGCAGAAAACCATTTGACTCATTTGTAGGAGACATTCGAAATCTTGAGGAAATACATCATGAAGCCTAACCCTGAAAAGTGTGCTTTCGGGGTCGGCTCGGGCAAATTCCTCAGCTTCATGGTGTCAAATCAGGGAATCGAGATCAATCCCGATAATATTAAGGCCATCGAGGAAATCACCATTATGGACGGCGTGAAAGCCATTAAGAGACTAACCAGATGGATAGCTTCCTTAAGCCGGTTCATTTTGATGTCATCAGATTGGAGCCACAGGTTCTTGTCACACCCCAAAATCGGGGGACGCGACCGGCACTTAACCGGGTGACCCCAGTCAAGCGAACCTGATTTGCCTTTCCTACCCAACACGTTTCCCCGTGTTTATAACATACATTATTTATGTGAAACAGTGAGATAAGCCTAAAAGTGTATGATTACCGCAATAAATCCAACTTTTCCTCATGATACATTGTTGTACTAGATTTCCCAATTTATACATAATAGATACAACACTTCCCAATACATACCACGATTACGAAAAAATACAACCACTGCCCAAAATATACATGTACACCCACATAGTGTTTCCTGAGACTCTAAGACTACTAGGAGTTTATACAATACTTGCCGGCAACAAGACTCCGGCTATACCTTACAATACATAATATACTCAAAAGGAGGTAGCATGAACAACACATGGCCCCGAGATGAAGTGGGGCTCACCAGTACAGCTGAAGAAGGATGAGGAGAAAACACCACTAACGGCGAGCTGAGCAACCTGCTATGGACCCACCTACATCCATATAAAAGATGTAGCACCCCCGGCAAAAGGGATGTTAGTACTGTGGAATAGTAATAGTATGTATAAACAAACTTTATCCCAAGTACAATCAAACAGTGCACAATTAAGAGACAGAAATAGAACCAAGAAATCAATGCACGTGGAAAGAAACAACCAAAATTAAACAAATTTCACAATCTCTCCTTTTTTCCCCTTTCAACATCAACATATTCAAGAGCTCATAGATTTTCATTTCAGTAGTGATAATGATCACATTCCATCCTTATTACCTCGGCCACCTTTATTACCTCGGCCACCCTTACCACAACCCATCAACCTTATTATTTTGTGTTGCGGCGCGCAACCCGGCCTCCCCTGACAATTTAAATTCACAACAACAACCACAAACAATTGCATCACAAGAATCATCATTTCAAGGAATACAAGTTTATATCAACAATTTATTTATTGGGCCCAAGGCACCATAACTCTCATCAAGTAGTAATTCATGTACATGGTTTTCCATAATCGTTTAACTCATTTACATCATTTCACAATACCCTTTTTCATTATTTTCCACACACGGCTTTTAGCCATTTTACACATTCCCACATTTGGGCACATCATCAATCTTTTCACAACCTCATATGGCACGGTAGCATGACAGTCAACTAGGAAAATCAGAGAATAGAATCTTACGTCTCAACACGTTTGAACAATCAATTCACATATTTCCAAACAAGGTACACATATCGTATACTCGGACCAAACAAGAGGATTCTACAAGGTTAAAGTTAAGCATACCTACCTCGAATCGGGATCTTTCCTTAATTTCTATCTCAAATCACCGGACCTTCTAGAACCTTAGTCTAATTCACAATATGACATATTTAAACTTAGAATTAGGAATCAGGAACATGTCTTGAACTCATTTGAGCTTTCTATCAAGCACTAGGTGTTCCTTTAGATTTAATAACCCATTTTTAGTGAAGGGTTACTCCAACCTATTTTTCTTTACTAGGTTATGATAATTTGGGTACATGCATGCAAGATTCTTAACCCCATCTTTATGAACTTGCCTACCCATGTTTCATTTTAACAAAAAAAAAAAGGGAAATTAGGGTTAATGGCATAGAAGCTTACCTCTTAGAGTGAAGAAATTTGTGTTCTACTTGATTAGTTCCAAGCTTGAGTGAAAAATTAGGAAAAACAGGGCCCGACACAAGAAAGTCTCTCGGGGCACTCTCCTCAATGAACTGGGGTCGGGTTTTAAAAATTAGGAAAAATAGGGCCCGACACAAGAATGCGGTCAGGAATGCGATCGCATTCCTGACATGCGGTCCGCAGACTCGACCGCATAATGGCCCTCAAGATGGGCCAAAATTCGAAACACACTGCCCAGGTATGCGACCATTGTGCGGTCCGCAGAACTGGAATACGATCACATATTGGACCGCACAAATTGACTTCAAATGGGGCAGTGATCTGCCTNACTTTCTGGAAAATTTTATTCTTTAAGTCCCGGGGTACTTTTTACTCAATTTAGGTCCGTTTTAAAAATTTCCACAATAAAAACAACTCGGGGACTCATTCGGGCATTATTTTTAAATAAGAAAATTTTACGGGTCTTTACATTCTCCCCCCTTAAAAATCATGCGTCCTCGAATGAGGGTTTTGGAAATAATTTAGTTTTGAAAGCATGATATGGAACTTCCAGATTTTCACTAACTCCAATATTTCAGAAAATTTTTTCCAAAGTTCCCTTTGTAATTAGACCTATCTACCTGTCATAGAGCCCCCGAAACACATTTCCAAGCACCATTACAAAGTTTTAATCACCCTATAACTCACACGCAACGTTGTTACCTCAACAATTGGAAATTATTCAATCATTTGTCAACTACACATAGTTCTTTCTTCTTATACCACAAATTTGCACATGGTTCACATATTCGCACATAACTTGGTCGTTTTAATGAGTCCCATACAACCCAATCACCTCAATATACTATATTCATTTCAATTAATCATTACCAACCTACTCTACCATTAATCACTTTCCTAACACATACGTTCCACAAAACTTTAATTAACCTCCAGGGTTGTACACTACCCAAATAGAACTGCAGGTTCAGTTTTAGCACACATTGGAAAATTACAACAATAAGACAATTAGGAGAAGGTGGGGTGCTTTTGCACAGAACCTAACATAAAGTATAATTTACTTAGAGATGACAGTTCTGACGAACACTACTAGACTTATTCAAACAAATGGGGATATCTTTCTTTCATCTCATCTTCCGCTTCCCACGTGGCTTCCTCAACGTGCTGACTTCGCCACAATACATTAATTGAAGCAATTTCTTTGTTCCTCAATCTAATGACTTGTCTATCAAGAATAGCAACCGGAACCTCTTCATACGATAATTCTTCATTAACCTCAATAGTCTCAATTGACATGATGGCTGATGGATCTCCAACCACTTTCTTCAACATGGACACGTGGAACACCGGGTGCACTAATGACATTTCAGTGGGTAATCCAACCTATAAGCCACTTGCCCTATCCTTTGAGCAATCCGATATGGCCTGACATACCTTGGGCTCAATTTCCCTTTCTTCCCAAACCGCATCACTACCTTCATTAGAGATACCTTCAAGAATACCCAATCATCAACTTGGAATTCCAATTCTCTTTGACG
Source organism: Nicotiana knightiana (assembly GCA_005239525.1). Taxonomy (NCBI): domain Eukaryota; kingdom Viridiplantae; phylum Streptophyta; class Magnoliopsida; order Solanales; family Solanaceae; genus Nicotiana; species Nicotiana knightiana. The sequence continues at coordinate 13,573 of ML376224.1, read as the reverse complement.
AACGTCCGCATAGGATTTTTGATGGATCTGAGCGGTTTTCATCCTCTCCCCNCTCAAATGGGGCCATCTGAATACTAGCGTGAAAGCTGTTATTGTAAGCAAATTCGATAAGCGGTAAATGATCATCCCAACTACCCTTGAAGTCCAACACACAAGCCCGTAAAATATCTTCAAGCGTCTGAATAGTCCGCTCTTCCTGACCATCAGTCTGCGGATGGAAACCTGTGTTGAGATTTACCTGAGTACCCAAACCTTGCTGAAATTTCCTCCAAAAATTAGCCTTGAACTGGGCTCCTCGGTCTGAGATAATAGAAACTGGAGTACCATGAAGCCTGACTATTTCCTTGGTATACAACTAAGCATACTGTTTTGCAGTATCGGTGGACTTGACCGGCAAGAAGTGAGCTGATTTCATGAGTCGATCCACTATCACCCAAATCGAGTCGAACTTACGCTGAGTGCGAGGTAACCCTACCACTAAATCCATGTTGATTATTTCCCATTTCCACATTGGAATTTCCATAAGCTGAGTTAACCCACTAGGCCTCTGATGCTCGGCCTTCAGCTGCTGACAATTCGGACATTTAGATACAAAGTCTGCCACACCTCTTTTTATACCGCTCCACCAATAAATTTCCCGGAGATCTTGATACATTTTCGTATAACCTGGGTGCACGGGATACCTGAAATTGTGAGCTTCTACCATCACCCTCTCCCGAAGATTATCCACATCAGGAACACATAACCTTCCCTGGCACCATAAAACACCATCATCGCTCCCGAGTGAAAATGCCGAAACCTTGGTATTCAAAACTGCCTCCTTCTACTGCGCCAACGTTGGATCAATAAACTGCTTCTCCTTGACTTCCGCTACAAGTGATAATTCTGCCCCATTATGCACCATGATTTTGCCCTTGTATGAGGTTGAGAGATAGACCCCCAGACTAGCCAATTGAAAAACCTCCCGAGCCAACGGCCTCTGATCTTTCTCCAAATGAGCCAGACTACACATAGACTTCCGACTGAGAGCGTCGGCCACTATATTTGCTTTCCCTGGATGGTACAGAATGTTCATATCATAATCCTTAAGCAATTCTAACCATCACCGCTGCCTTAAATTCAACTCCTTCTACTTGAACAAATGTTGGAGACTCTTGTGGTCTGATAACACGTCCACATGGACCCCATACAAATAATGCAGCCAGATTTTTAATGCAAACACAACTACCGCGAGTTCTAAATCATGCGTCGGATAATCCTTCTCGTGATTCTTGAGTTGCCTGGAAGCATAGGCTATAACCTTCCCGTGCTGCATCAACACACATCCCAAACAAACCCTTGAAGCATCGCAATAAACAACAAATCCCCCCGTTCCTTCTGGCAAAGTTAACACCGGCGCTGAGGTCAATCTCGATTTCAATTCCTGAAAGCTCTTTTCACAAGCGTAGGACAATTGGAACTTAGTTTCCTTTTGCGTCAATTTATTCAATGGGGAGGCGAGGGTAGAGAACCCCTCCACAAACCTCCGATAATACCCGGCTAGACCCAAGAAACTGGGAATCTCTGTCGGGGTCGTTGGTCTAGGCCAATCCGTCACCGCTTTGATCTTTTGGGGATCAACCTTAATCCCTTCTCTAGAAACAACATGACCCAAAAATGTGACTGACTCCAGCCAAAATTCACATTTTGAAAACTTGGCATACAATTAGTGCTGATGAAGAGTCTGCAGAACTGCCCTGGGGTGATTAGCATGATCCTCCCAACTGCGCGAGTAGACAAGGATGTCATCAATAAAAACAATCAAGAAGGAGTAAAGAAACAGTTTGAAATCCCGATTCATAAGATCCATGAAAGCCGCTGGAGCATTGGTCAGTCCAAAGGACATTACCAAAAATTCAAAATGGCCATAACGAGTTCTGAAGGCGGTCTTAGGAATATCCTGCTCTCTGATCTTCAACTGGTGATATCCCGACCGTAAAATCAATTTTGGAGAAGNGTTTGAAAACCCGATTCATAAGATCCATGAAAGCCGCTGGAGCATTGGTCAGTCCAAAGGACATTACCAAAAATTCAAAATGGCCATAACGAGTTCTGAAGGCGGTCTTAGGAATATCCTGCTCTCTGATCTTCAACTGGTGATATCCCGACCGTAAAATCAATTTTGGAGAAGAAACTCGCACCCTGCAATTGGTCGAACAAATCATCTATCCGAGGTAGTGGATACTTGTTTTTGATAGTGACTTTGTTGAGCTGCCGATAATCAATACACATCTAAAGTGACCCACCCTTCTTCCTGACGAAAAGAACCAAACTGCCCCACGGTAACACACTCGGCCGAATAAACCCCTTACCTAATAAGTCTTTCAACTGCTCCTTTAACTCCCTCAACTATGTTGGCGCCATTCTGTATGGTGGAATAGATATTGGTTGCGTGTCTGGAAATACATTAATCCGGAAATCAATCTCTCTATCTGGCGGAATCCCTGGAAGCTCTTCCGAAAAAACTTCAAGAAACTCATTCACGACTGGAACGGACTCGGGGGAAGACACTTCTGCAGTGGTGTCCGCAACCCGGACCAAATGATAAACACACCCCTTTCTAATCATCTTCGAGGCCTTAAGGTAGGAAATAAACCTACCCTTCGGCACCACACCATGCCCTTTCCATTCAATAACTGACTTGATAGGAAACTCTAGTCTCATAATTCTGGTTCGGCAGTCGAGTTTAGCAAAGCACGAGTAAAGCCAATTCAGCCCCATGATAACATCAAAATCTACCATCCCAAGTTCGATAAGATCGGCCGTGGTATCTCGACCACACACCGTGACAACACAATTCCTATAGCCTCATGCGGCTGTAATGGAATCACCAACCGGAGTAGACACAGAGAACGGCTCATGAAGTTGTTCGGGTTCTATCCCAAAACTTGAAGCAATAAATGGGGTAAAATAGGACAAGGAGGATGCCGGATCAATAAGGGCATAACAATCAAGGGCTTGAACAGCCAGAATACCTGTAACAACATCTGGAGAAGCCTCCGCATTTTAGCGACCACTCAAAGCATAGAACCGGCTGGGTCCAACTCTACCACGAGCTCCACCTCTAACTACACCACTCCCTGATGGAGCTGGAGGACGTACTGAAGATGTGGCGACTGAAGAACCGGACGGCTGAGCAAAACTACTACTCATGCCCTGACTGGGCGCACGGAAATCCCGCTGAATATGACCTCTCACCCCAAACCCGTAGCATATGGGGATATCCAGGTAACAAGACTTGGTATGGAACCTCCCACACTTAGGACACAGAGCCCTCCTCTGCTGCTGGAACCTCCCTCCTGGACGACCGGACTGATGGGGTCTTCTGCTACCTGATCTTGGCCCCCAGTGGCTGCTCTGATGATAACGGGGCACTGATGGCGGTGCACTGGATGAGGACTGAGCATAAGACTGGGATGGCCTTGATGGTCCTCTCCCCTACACTGGTCTCCCTCCTCCAACTGAACTCTCTGAGTGGCCCGCTGACCGGGCCCTGCTAATGCTCTCCCTCTTTGAACTTATCTTCAATTTTCTAGCCTCCGTGGCCTGGGCGAATCCCACTATCTTACCATAATTCATGTCTGAGTGCAAGGCAGCTGTAGCAGCTTCATTCACAACCAAGGGATTGAGGCCCTGAACAAACCATCGAACTCTGGCATTCATAGTCGATACCAACTCACGAGCGTACTTGGATTAGCTCACGAACTCCATGTGGTAGTCCCACACACTCATATTACCCTGCTTAAGAACCTCAAACTCCGTAGCACGGGCTTCCATAGTCTCGGCAGGCAAGACGTGATCCATAAAAGCATCAACGAACTCATCCCATCTCGTCGGAGGACTTCCCTCCCCACGGGAATCCTCCCACATCTCGAACCAGGAATACGCTACTCCCCTCAACCTGTAAGATGCTAACTCAACCCCCTGTGTCTCTATAGCCCTCATAACCCGAAGCGTCTTGTACATTTCATCTAGAAAGTCCTGCGGATCGACCTCTGGATCAATACCTGAGAACTCTGGAGGGGCCAACTGCAGAAACTGGTTGACTCTAGAACCAGAAGAATCTCCCTGTCCACTAGAGGACGCATGGGCATCATGAGATCTTTGGGCCTGAGCGGCCACCAACTGTTAACATATGAATAGCTCCCCTAATGTCCCCATCTGAAGTACCGGGACCTGAAGCTGGAACCGAAGAAGGATCGGGAATATCGGCGGAGAGGTTGTAGCACCCTCCGGTGCAGCAGGAATAAGAACACTCTGATCTGGAACAGATAGGCCAGATGGATTCAAGGTCGGGGATTCGCTCTCGCCTGCACCATCGGGTACAGAATTTACGTCCACACTTGGGGCGGCATCGGCCTCTAGGCCGAGTCGAGCTCTATTCTCTGGTTCCATCACTAAAAATTTTGGAACAGAGTATGAGTTAGACAAGAAAATCCTCACTTTCCACTTCACTGCACGATATAGAATAACAATGGAAAGGGTGTTTCCTAAATGTCCATGTAGCCCCCTAATTATAGATGTTGTCGACAATACACCAATAAGAAGATCTCTACTAGATACGGCTCTGAGATATCCTAGGACACTTTTAAAACCTTAGGCTCTGATACCAAGTTTGTCACTCCCCAAAATCGAGGGACGCGACCGGCACTCAATCGGGTGACCCCAGTCAAGCGAACCTGATTTGCCTTTCCTACCCAATGCGTTTCCCCGTGTTTATAACATACATTATTTATGTGAAACAGTGAGATAATCTTCAAACTGTATGATTACCGCAATAAATCTAACTTTTCCTCATGATACATTGTTGTACTAGATTTCCCAATTCATACATAATAGATACAACAATTCCCAATACAGACCACGATTACAAATAAATACAACCACTTCCCAAAATATACATATACACCCACATAGTGTCTACGGAGCCTCTAAGAGTACTAGGACTTTATACAATACTTGCCGGCAACAAGGCCCCGGCTATACCTTACAATACATAATATAATCAAAAGGAGGTGACATGAACTACACATGGCCTCGAGAGGAAGTGGGGCTCACCAGTACAGCTGAAGAAGGATGAGGAGAAAACACCACTAACGGCGAGTTGAGAAACCTGCTATGGACCCACCTACATCCATATGAAAGATGTAGCGCCCCCAGCAAAAGGGACGTTAGTACTGTGGAATAGTACTAGTATGTATAAACAAACTTTATCCCAAGTACAATCAAACAGTGCACAATTAAGAGATAGAAATAGAACCAAGAATTCAATGCACGTGTAAAGAAACAACCAAAATCAAACAAATTTCACAATCTCTCCTTTTTCCCCTTTCAACATCAACATATTCAAGAGCTCATAGATTTTTATCTCAGTAGTGATAATGATCACATTCCATCCTTATTACCCCGACCACCCTTATCACCACAACCCATCAACCTTATTACTTCATGTTGCGGCGCGCAACCCAACCCTGCCTGACAATTTAAATTCACAACAACAACCACAAACAATTGCATCACAAGAATCATCATTTCAAGGAATACAAGTTCATATCAACAATTTATTTATTGGGCCAAAGGAACCATAACTCTCATCAATTAGTAATTCATGTACGCGGTGTTTCCATAATCGTTTAACTCATTTACATCATTTCACAATACCCTTTTTCATTATTTTCCACACACGGCTTTTAGCCATTTTACTCATTCCCACATTTGGGCACATCATCAATCTTTTCACAACCTCATATGGCACGGTAGCATGAAAGTCAACTAGGACAATCAGAGAATAGAATCTTACGTCTCAACACGTTTGAACAATCAATTCACATATTTCCAAACAAGTTACACATACCGTATACTCAAACCCAACAAGAGGATTCTACAAGGTTAAAGTTAGCCATACATACCTCGAATCGGGATCTTTCCTTAATTTCTATCTCAAATCACCGAACCTTCTATCACCTTCGATCTAATTCATAATATGGCACATTTAAACATAGAATTAGGAATCATGAACATGTCTTGAACTCATTTGAGCTTTCTATCAAGCACTAGGTGTTCCTTTAGATTAAATAACCCATTTTTAGTGAAAGGTTACTCCAACCAATTTTCCTTTACTAGGTTATGATAATTTGGGTACATGCATGCAAGATTCGTAACCCCATCTTTATGAACTATCCTACCCATGTTTCATTTTAACAAAAAATCTGGAAATTAGGGTTAATGGGGTAGAAGCTTACCTCTTAGAGTGAAGAAATTTGTGTTCTACTTGATTAGTTCCAAGCTTGAGTGATGAAGGAAGACCAATTTGATGAAGTTGGAACTTTCTCTCTCTATAACCCACTCTTTCCTCTCTCTAATATCTCAGAAAAAGGGTTAAAAATGAAGGGGAGGGGTATTTCAATGAACTGGGGTCGGATTTTAAAAATTAGGAAAAACAGGGCCCGACACAAGAATGCGGTCAGGAATGCGATCACTCCCGAGCGACTTCTCCTGGCGTGACTTCTTCAAAGGCCTCATTTCCCTCACCCTCGGATCTGCTAACAGAGACTTCATCATCGGAGATCAAGGTTGCGGCCTCGTCCTCCAAAGCTTTCGCCTCCTCGATATCAGTAGAGAGGTCGAAACCACAAGCGTGCACCTCTTCGAAAGCCTCTCTCCGAGATTGTTTCCTAGCATGAGTGGGAGCACATGATAAACTAATCTCAGCTGAAGCAAAGATCTCATGTGCCATAAGATTGGTAGCCTCGGCATCAGCTCGATAAGAGGCCACAAGCGCCTCTGATTAAGCTTTAGCTTTAGCAAGCACGACTTCAACCTCCTCGATCCTCCGGGCTCGAGCCAGACTTTCCTCCTTCGCACTCTGGAGTTGGCGCTCAGTTGAAGTTAACTTGGATCGAAGTGCATCCTTCTCCGAGGCAAGACGTTCCATGTGCTGTCTCTACCCTAGAGTTTCAGCCTCCTTCATCTTGGCCTCTTCTCGAAGTTGCAGCACCAGTTCGCCCTTCTCCTGAAACTGCAAAACTGAAGGGTTCATCATCAAATTCAAATTAATATTTTACAAAGTTTCAAGAAATTATGTTACCTTCTCGATGATCTCGGTAATATCTTGACGAGCTCTCATAAGTTCAGTTTGGAAGGTCGCAATCTCCTCGTCATTTCGAGCGTAAAGGAGTTTCAGGTCATCCCTCTCCTTTACGAGCTTTTTGAGCTCGGCTTCACATCGGGTCAGCTCCGCCCGAGATTTGAAAGATGCCTCTCGATGAAGCACCATATCCTACGTATGAAAAAAGGAGTTAATCTTGAAAAGATACGAACTAGATATGAGCATGAGTGAAAACGAAAAATATTTACGCGTTTCAAGAGACACTAAGCTTGGTTGAAACCGAACGACGCGTCTTGATTGTGATAATCCTCGACCCCGACAAAGCACTCTCAAAATATGTCTATCCCTTCATAGGTTAGCTCTACGTCAGTAGTTCTCATAGCCCAAGCATCTCGGAATTGCCCCTCGAAAAACAAAGGACCGGGCGGTGAATCGTCTATATTTATTTCCCCAAGAAAGTCGCTCGGGGCACTCTCCTCTCTTCTAAGGGCCTCGGTGTTGGACCCTTCGGGAACATCCGCCTATCTTTTGGCACAGCAAGGAGCGCCCTTACCACCCGATGGATCGAAGAATCCGCTCGGATCTCCCTCTGAGAGCACCCTAACTTGAGATTGAGACGACTCGTCCACTGCCAGCTCTACAACCTCGGAAGCTGCAGTGCATCCCCCTTAGGAACTATCAAAATGCAGTCATCATCACCTTGTGCTTCTGCATCCTCCTCCCAAAGTCTTTGAGCCACATCGACGGGCATAGCGGCAGGGTCAATCCTCAATTTTCGGGCCCTGCTCTTCCTGGGCTTCGAGGCACCAGGGGACGAGGCCCTTCGCTGCTTCTTCTCTTTCGGTGGCCGTGGAACCCCCTCTTCACCAGGCGGAGGTGGCCTCATGGATGCATTCTCTCCAAGGCCTACACGAAAAGACTAAGTTAACAACCGGTATTCTTACAGAAAGACATCGCCATATGGATAGAGGAACTCACCATGGTTCTTAGCTTCCCATCGACCCTTGTCCAGATCTCGCCAGCACAGCTCGGAGTATGAAGAGGTGGAGTCTAGTTGGAGAACCCAGCCTTCGAGATCCGGGATAGCACCGGGGAACCAAGAAGAAGATGCACCATCAAATGGAACTTAGATCAGGGAGAGAAATCAATTAAACAAGAAATCAAACACCATCGACGAAGATTGGACTTAGGTTATTCCATTCCTCGGGGAATGGCATCTTCTCGGCAGGAAACAAATCGGAGGTCTTGATTCGGATGAACCGACTCATCCATCCCTAGTCCTTGTCTTCATCTATGCTCGAGAATAATGTTTTCATATCCCGCCGCTGGAGCTTTATTAAACCACCTCGGTAGAGCCGAGGATTGTACAACTTGATTAGATGGTCAGGGTGAAAGTCATCCCCTCAACTTTGCTCGAAAAGAATCTGAGCAGGATCACAATGCGCCAAATCGAAGGGCGAACTTGCCCCAGATTCGCTCGATATTGGCGGAAAAAATTGAGTATGACCGGGTCCACGGGCCCCAATGTGAAAGGGTAAGTGTAAACACTTACAAACCCTTTCACATGAGTGGTTATATCCTTCGCAGGTGAAGGAATCACAACCTCTTTTTTACTGCAATTGCAGTCCCTTATTACTTGCTCGAGATCTTCTTCAGATATCGAGAAAATATAACGGAACACTGGCTCACACCGACCGGGAATTGAAGGGGTCCTGTCCACCTTGAACTCAGAAGTCAGTTCACACGACCCAGGAACACACTCCTCAAAGCGTGGCTCCACCTGCTTCTTGTCGCCGATCGGCTTCGAAGAGGAGGCTCTTCCCTTTTACGGCACTTTTTTAGAGGTCTTAGCCATGGATATAAGTGAGAAAAGCCGAAATTAGGGGCAAGATTGGCGGAGATATGAAGAAGGAAAGAAAAGTTTGAAGGTTGAAATATTTAATCAAAGCAAAAGTGAATTTTAAAGCAAGGTAAAGTTTGAAATCAATTGGAGAGGTGGTATTTAAAGATTTCGAACAACGGTTCGGTATCACTGATCACGCTCAACTATTTCTTATAAAAAATTAAGCGGGCGTTGCAAATATAATCCGGGGTATTATGCCCAGAGTCGATCTCACAGGGAATTTACGTATCAATCAAGGCTTTATAATATGCAACATTTACTCAATCAATTCTCTCAAGACTTTTTAATATAAATTGGTGATATTTTACTAATTCTACTGACAATAATAATAACTAACAATGTGTTGTAAATAATTATGATAAAGGTCTAAGGCTATGGTTTCCCCCGTTGGTGAACTTACTTCTCAGATATTTCATATACTTTGATTAATTATCTCTATCAATCATGAACACTCTATCTACCATAAATCTCTCTCAAGTAATTATGATAATTTACTAGACGCACTCTCTCAAGTTACGCTAGCTAGATTGCATTACAGTTCACTTTAGATTGCACCCGAGGTATCGTTATTTCTAATCCAACCTCTAAACCCTCGGTTATGACTTTCGTCTATACTCTGGGAGTGGTGTTGTTCAAACAATTACCTAAATATGCACTCTCTCTCAAGTAGATACACACTAAATAGGCACAGCTAATTGATGTCCATTCAATTAACTACAACAAAAACGTAGTTGAACAAATAGAGATGAACAATCAACCAAACTATATTAATATCACCATAAATTTATCCCCCAACGGGTTCCACCAAAACCCTAGATTAAGAAACTTAGCTACTCATATTCATAAGAACCAGTTCTTAAATAACTTGCATAATTGAATTACAAAATAGTAAGTAAAAGCTATGAGAATCAATGTTTGCAGTAATCCACAAGTTGTTCTTTACTACAATGGCTTCTCTCCCTTTTAAGTTGTGTTTTTGGGTCTATTAATCGACGTTCATGCATCCATTTAGCTCGGTTTCCATCTCCAATGCACCTACACATAAAATAGACTCCATTATGCACATAAAAAGTGTATTTTTATCATTAACGAACATAAAATGTAAGGCATATAACTTGTTAAACCATGAAGTCTAGTCATACATCAATACCCCACACTTAAATATTTACTCGTCCTCGAGCAATCAAACTACACCCATGTACACAACTTATTGAGAAAATCCCTTAACATGTTATACCAAGAATTTTTAAAACATTTCAATCACAGAGGTGTGACATCCTCGCCTCAATAGTTGACTCTCATATACCATGCTTTATTCACAATCCACTCACTACTTTAACATAGAGGTCAACAACATTACCTTTCCTTTGTGAATCATGTGCCCTCACAAAATTCAAGAGTTAGTTCTACACACAATGAAATNTAGCTTTTCAACCTCACACTTATATTAAACCAACTCCACCTTCACATCAATGTTATTACCCCATACTTCTTTAAGCACAATTACATTAAGAGTCACTACATATATATTTTTCTTTCACAACAATACAACTATTTATTTTCTATCATTTTTTTTTGAACAAGTGACTCTTACTTTTCAAAACAGTTCACCTTTCTCCTTATTTCAACTATTCCCCTCAAAAACAACTACCACCCCACACTTTAATTTTTCCATATTTCCTCACATTTCCAGTGCTTACGAGAGGTGACAAGGTTCAAATATATGATCGATTCAAACAAAGGGGTATGGCTTGTAATGTGGTTGCCAAAGAAACAGGATTATAGGCTCAACGGGGTTAACTACGATACATAACAATTAGGTGGGTAAAATATATATAGCTGGCTCAACAAAGAAATGCCTATATCACTTCCAAGACTGAACAAAACTTCTATTTCGCTTTGCACACACACGGGGCAAGTTCTAGACATCA